>BHFT01044850.1:0-33675 GCA_004320025.1 Laticauda laticaudata
TAAAATGTGTTGATCAATGAATAAATTGTTATTGATAATAAAGGTCCATATGTGTGGCAGCTGGGATGGGGGACCACTATGGTTGCACTGGAGGTTCATCTATCCCACAACTATCCTTACCTATCCCACATGCATGCAAAGGCTTAACCATTTTTTCAAAGTTTTCACCAACACTTTATTAAGTACCGTATATACTTGCATATAAGCCGACTCTAAAACGCAATTTTTTTAAAAAAAATTTGGGGGTCGGCTTATACACTCATAAATCTGATCTCACACAAACGACATGACGCCACTTCTCAGATCACGCAGTATCATCAATATTACCATGCAGTCATACATACATACAGCACATTTTTTTTACTCTGGGCACCTCCATTTTGCTTTTTCTACTACCGGATCATAACACGCTCTGATTGGTTAGTCATTCACGTGACCGCTTTCGTGTTTGCAATCATCATGTGCAACTTTGTGTCCAGTTTCTTTGTGTTAGTAGTAGTAAAATTCAAAAAGGTCTTCTCAAGAAACACTCCATGCTAGTCTGAGACCAATTCAGGGCTCACCTAACCGAAAAGGTAAAAAGGAGTCTAAAGGAGTCAAACACCGTTCAGGCAGTCATACCAGGAGGGTTGACTGGAATGCTACAACCCCTAGATGTCAGCCTGAACANGTGCTGAGTTGCACTGCAGATGGGGTGAAGCTACCCCCGATGGTAATCTTTAAATGAAAAACCCCTCCAAAGGACAATTTTCCCAGTGGTGTGGTCATCCATCAGCATCCAAAAGGATGGATGGATGAATAAGGCGTAATCAAATGGATAAACCAAGTGTGGGTGCGCAGAAATGGAGGTCTTCTCAAGAAACACTCCATGCTAGTCTGGGACCAATTCAAAGTTCACCTAACTGAAAAGGTAAAAAGGAATGTAAAGGAGTCAAACACCATTCAGGCAGTCATACCAGGAGGGTTGACTGGAATGCTACAAACCCTAGATGTCACCTGAACGGACCCTTCAAGACACACATGCGAAACTTGTGGACACAGTGGATGGCAAATGGCAAGGCTGAACTAACAGCCAAATGAAACTTCAAACGCCCTCCTTTGCCCACAGTTGTAGTCTTGGGTGAAGACTGCATGGGATATGCAGTACAGAAATGGTACAGAAATCCTTTTTAAAATGTTGCATTAGCAACAAATTAGATGGCACTGAAGATGATGTTGTATGGCAGGAGGATAGCAATGAAACTGAAAATGAAGACAGTGATGAAGTGGCAGAAAATGAAAATGAAGATCAAGATGAAGAAATGTGGGATGAAGATAATGTCAAATATACATTGGAGGACTGGAAACATCTCTTTGGGGAATCTGAGGACGAGGGTGATGGTGAGGATGAATTTGAAGGATTCTGAGACACAGTTTAATTTGTGAAAATAAATAAAAGTAAAACACAACAATAATGGCTTTTATTCTCATTTATGCTCTTCTGCAAGCTTTTGCTACGATAAGTGCATATATTACCATTATATAACATCAGATTCTATACATACCGGGTAATTAACTTAATATTGTTTCCTACACAAATGCTTTGATAATGAACATTCATCAGTGCATTGCATATTGATACTCTTTTGTTATTAGGCCAAACAACACACCATGGTATTTGGGGGTCGGCTTATATGCGAGTTTTTGCAAAATTCCTAATTTTGGGGCAGTTTTTTAAGGATCGGCTTATATGTGAGATCGGCTTATATGCGAGTATATACGGTAGGTGAGAATTTCTGTTGCTAAGTGAGGCAGGTGTCAAATGAGTTTTCTGATCTTTTGTGCCATGGTTGTTAAATGAATCATAGCTATTATTGAGGTAATACCTTGATTGTTAAGTGAATCTTGGCTTTCCCATTGACTTTGCTTGTCAGATGGTCGCAAAAGGTCACATGACCTCAGGACACTGCAACCGCCATAAATATAAGTCAGTTTCCAAGCATCTGAATTTTGATCATATGATCGTGGGAACAGTCCAATCATGAAAATTGGTCATTTTTTCCAGTGCCCATGTAACCTTGAATGGTGTACTGACCCACGCCCTTTTCTGACAAATCAAACACAATCCAAAGGGAATAAAAACCTTGTAATGCTTTTACAAAATAATTAGCTGTGACAAGCACAAGCCTTGCCAAACTATGCAAGACTTGCCAAAAGATAACAGACAAGAAATAATTTGTAAAATAAGAATCTTCAAATACCAGCTTAAGATACTGCAATGTCCACGAGGCTGGAGTTTCAAAACGTCTTTGCTTCCTACAAAGAATGTCTGATTCACATCTGGCTTTTATCTTCTTGAAGGAAGAACCATTACCTTGCAGCTTTACTCCCGAGTCTCCCGTGCTGTTGTAGCTGCTCTTTCCTACGAGCAATCCTGTGTGCACACACATTTGGCATAGGCTCCTCGGGAACCTTCTCAACGCTGTTGCCAGCTCCCACAATCTCTGAAGGCAGCAGTCCACTCCCTAATGGTCCTGGCCCCTCCTCTGAGTCCTCGGTCTCCTCAGCCGTCCACACCTGCTGCTGGCTAACCACAACAAATGGTCACTAAATGAATCTGAAAGTTCCAGGCTTCTTTGCAATAAGTAAAAACTACAAATCCATCCCCTGAACCCATCATTATATCACATGGGCCAATCACCATCTGTCCAAACTTAAGACTTCCTTTCACTTATGTGCAAAAATAACATGACCTTGAATTAGAAAAAGAATATTATTATGTCTAACTACATCCATTCCAAGAAATTTCCCCCTTCCATTTTCCCAAGCTCAAAAGTGGCAGTGTGGGAGCACCTGGTCTCCATATGGCTTCCAAAGCCAACAGATAAATTGCTGTACGATTACTAATATCCCTATGAATTATGAAGGTATATGGAAGTTGCTTTCCAAATATTACATTTTTCAATCTCTTTATTTTCCAAATTTATCTGGCCTTTCCCTTAGTCCTATTTTGGCATTAGCATTTTATTTATCTCAAGGACACATTTTCTCTACTTCAAAAATATTTAAATGCAAATTCATCCATATCTCTTACCTTTCTCCTTTTGCCAGGATGTAGTTTTTTTTCCAAATCTAGATCCCTAGAGAAAGCTGGGAAGTTCAGAAAGGTAGAGGCAAAGAGAAGAAGACGTCAACTGTTAGCAAGATTGATGGACTTAGTTAAAGTGGCAGTAGGTGCACCACATAAAAGATCAGGTTAGGGACACCAAATCTTTGAGAAATCTATTGCATGTGGTTGCTAAGAAATTGAACAACCTGCTGGCACATGATCAATGAATCCATCAATTATAGAAGATGTACTATACATCAATATATCCATTTCATTCATGGACAGTAACATTCTAGTTAAACATTCTAGTGAAAACAACTAGGGGTAACATGGAAGCAGTGTTCCAATATTTGAGGGGCTGCCACAAAGATGAGAGTTTTCTCACAAAGATCTCTTTTCCAAAGCACTAGAAGGCAGGACAAGTGTCAGGATTACGGCAGTTACCCCGATTAAATCATGAGTCTCAAGCCAAACTTCCAAAACTTCAAAGGATTTTTTGGGAGTTAACATGTCCGGCACTATCTGGGTGTACCCGACTCTGAGACACTTAATTCATTGCCACCTTTGACCTGGGTATATCCCCACCCCCTGGGGGTATCATAATTCATATTCTCCAATCAGACACATCCATAGCCAAGAGTCATTAATCATGTTCTCCAGTTAGAATTTTGCACGGAAGAAACTTCAGTCACCTAGTTACTATCTTGGAAAAACTATTTATGGAATGCACTTTCGATTTCCAAGCTACCACGTTGCTCTCCCTTCCTTTCTGTTGGCAACTCTAAAAAGACCATAGAAATATTTTTTGAGTTGACAACAAGAAGCAATGGATGGAAGCTAATCAAGGAGAGAAGAACTAAGAACTCCTAGAACTAAGGAGAAATTTCCTAACAGTGAGTTCAAATAAGCAGTGGAACAGCTTGCCTTCATAAGTTGCGGGAACTTCATCACTGGAGGCTTTTAAGAAGACACTGGACAATCACTTGTCTGAAATGATACAGAGTCTCTTGCTTGAGCAAGGGGTTGGACTAGATGACCTCCAAGGTCCATTCCAACTCTGTTATTCTGTTAACATTCAAAAGAAGATATATTCTCGTACCTGCTGTCATTGGGATGGTATATCCATTGAAACAGTAGATCAAAATAGCAAAGGAAAAAAATTGTTACCTGTTGTCTCTTTAAACGTCTGCTCATTTCAGGAAATTGGATATTTAAAAAAAAAAGTCAATTTCATAGAAATAGAATTCACAGAAAAGATGTTCAAAGGCTATCAAATACTGCTCGAGAAAGTCATCACTCTCCTCTTTTTATATTGCAAATCTTGTAGGTTCTTTTGAATAGCCTATAAGATTTGAGGAAAACTGACATAGAGAATAGGCATTTATTTCTAGGATTTCCTCAGACTCTTTGATGTCAGGTGGAAGTTAAGCCATATAGACCAGGAGTCTCCAAACTTGGCAAATTTAAGACTTGTGGACTTCAACTCCCAGAATATCTGGCTGGGGAATTCTGGGAATTAAAGTTGCCAAGTTTGGAGACCCCTGATATAGACAATCAGGATAATTGAACCAAAGGTCCAAGTCTAATGAAGGATTTCATTTATTCATTCATTTTTTAGTTAGGAAAAAATGTAGGTTTTTTTTTCATTGTTAGAGCACTGACAACTTTCATTTGAAACAGATGAGAAGAAACATGAGGTTCAAAGATCACTTTAAAAGAAGAAACAAGTAAGTTTCAACCATTTCCACCTAGGTCAGCATTTGAAACATCATGAGTTGGTAGCTCCCTCTTCCTACATTGCTTGTTGCTTGTTCACATGCTGATTTGTATAATCAGGGGCTAAAGAAGCAGGATGTACTGCGCAGATGACAGTTTGTCTGCTGTCATATTTCAATACATACATATCAGTACATTGTCAGTATCTTTTACACTCAACTGTGGACTGAAGGTGCCAATTGGTTAAACATCATTAGATTTACATGGTTGTTAGTCTCTAAATTATACATAGTCATCAGCCCATTTCTCTTCTGGTTCATTAAACTGAGCTAGTCACCACATTGCTCCCTTCTGGCTAGGTGTAATTGAGTCCCTGCCTTCTGGCAAGGTGATAATTAAATTCATTGAATAAGTGACAAGTGGGTGGGAAGGAATCAATTTACACCTTGCCATAGGAGGCTGACCCAATTAACACTTTTGTTTAAGAACACACACACATCAGTTCACTGGTTGAGCTTAACATTTTATTCTGATGAATAAGGGTTTTCCTCATTTTTCCCTATTGTTACTAATAAGTAAAATATTTGGAAAATTGTAGCCAAGTACTAAAATCCCTGATCTGCATTGTTTTGTTATTTTTAAAAATTGAAGAAAACTACTGTTCTACAGCATGTTTTTAATATCATCATACTAGCTGTCGATAAGGAAGCTATAGCCAGCCCAAACACTCAATAAATGATATTGTCTTTCTGTCAGATACCTAAGCAGTTTATAATTAAGTTTTAATAACAGTTATGCTTTGAGATATGAACAATGCCTTTTCTAAAAATCCACTATTCCTCACAAAGGGAAAGGTAAATTCTCCAGCTGCATGGTATTTCACACCATTTTCTGCTTCCATAAAGCCTGCACTGTGTACCTGATGAAAAAAGGAAGGACAGTTTTATAAAAAGATTTGAGAATAGCTGGAGAAAATCTTCTTTAATGGCCTAATTTATTTCGAGGTGAAAAAGGAAAGCAAAAGAGAAACCTTCAACATTTTCTTCTATAAGGCCTTCTACAAAATTTCATCTCAGCTGCAATAGGAAAAGTGCTAAGCCAAGGAATTTAAATGAAGTTCCCATGAATTTTACACATGAAAGTAAGCTGACTTATTTGAGGTGTAAAAGAAAATTCTTCTTGGATCAAAGTTTGTACTTGGAACTCACAGAGAGCAATTGGTGCCTTATCCATCTGTTTTAAAAGCTCATATATTTATTGTTTCTGCCTTTAAAAGATGCAATTGCTGCAAACAGAAAAGCACCCTTTACTTATTTTATTGAAAGAAGTTACCTATTGAATTTATTTTTTCTGCAGATGGTGAAGCACAACCTTTAAAAGATTGACTGTGGTCTATAAAACCTACCTGAGAATTGAATGCAATTCACACTTGCTAATGTATCAGGAAGGGAAATAATTCAGTATCTAGGGACTAGTTATAATGACTACACTTAGTTTTATGTTTAATCACATGTTCACTTTGGTCTTGGTGTATCAAATGTTTGTCTTGGGTTCTTCAGGTTTTAGAAGGTAGTGCACAGGATTTCTCTGACTGCTTTGGTGGAGTCATTGGCCTGAAAAGTTAGCTGTTCATTCCCATATTAGAATTTCTCTGAGTATTTATGAGAAATGTCAAAAATATCTCTAGTTTTCAAAAAGGTCTGTATTGCCTGTACAAAGGAAACCACTGTTGTAGTAAATTAAACAAAAGAAGCTTACTGTCACTGAATAAAATGGTTTTCTGTGTGCGAAACATTCCTTTTATTGAAATGAATGGGAAGATAATGAGTCATAGGATCTTCCCAGCGTGCTTCAGTATGCATCAGTATATTTTTCACATATTTAAGTATTAGGTCCATATTGAAAATAAAAAACAAGTGGATAATAACGACTTCAGCAGGAAGCTTCTTTTTTCATCTGAGATCATACTTGGGTACAGCAATCTTCCTTATTCCTCTCATTTTCCTTTTTCTTATTTCTTTTGTAGTGCTATTTTCTCTCTGTCTGTTCTCTCAATTTCTGATATTCCATTATCTGCCATCTCTCTCTCTCTCTCTTTTTTTCCCTTTTCTGATGTTCCTATTCAGCACTTCCAGTGTTAACACAAACAACAGAGGCGACAGTGGACAGCCTTGTCTGGTTCCTTTTCTTATATCTATAAAGTCTATTAACTCTCCATTTATCACAACCTTTGCAGTTTGTTTATGATATATCATTTTGATGGCTTGAGTAAATATTTTACTGAAGCCCATTTGGTCCAACTGTAACAGCATAAAATGCCAGTTCACATTATCGAAGGCTTNGCCATTTGTTTTTCAGGATGTGTCTCATAGTATTCCAGTGTATCTAAAATTATTCTCATATTATCTTTAATCTGTTTCTTCGGCAGAAATCCATTTTGATCAGGATAAATAAAATTGTTTAAATATCTTTTCAGTCTTTCTGCCAGAATTGAAGCAAAAAAAAATTAATCTGAATTTAATAGTGATATAAATCTGTAATTTTTAACTTGCTATGAGTCTGTGTCCTCCTTCAGTAAAAGTGTTATATATGCTTCTGACCATGTTTCAGGGATTCTCTTCTTTGTCATAACTTCATTCATAATTTCTAATAAGTGAAGATTCAATGTCATTCCTGAGGACCGACATAAATTAATGGATTTAGCTTCCAGAAAGACAGGTTCTGGTTAAATCCTGGGAAAGTTTTCCTAACATGAAGAACAACGTGGCAGTTGAATTAACTATTTAATTAGGCAGGATTTCTTTTTCCTTAGATGTTTCCAAAATGAAAGTGGACAGATTTTTGAATTAATTCCCAAGCAGAGATTTGTAGTTCCGACACTGTAATTCTGAACTTAGTGACAGACTTTTAATGGTTGTGGGAGATACTCAATATAAGCCTGTCAGGGAACTTCCTTGGGAGGAATAACAGACTGAAGACATCTTTGCAAAAGCAGACTTGACAACTGAGACAAAGAATGAAGAGAAATTCAGTTCCTCTCTGGATAAAGAGAGGAAAGGAGATTGCTCACATATGTACTGCATGGCTGCTTCTTGTGAGGAGGCTGTATGACAGTAGTCTCCCATGGGTTTGTGCACTGGGAGATGATGGGAATAGTCATCACCCTCACAACTACAGCCAGTGCCTTTTAAACACTACGTATGTTTGTTAGTGTCATTTACTCATCACCCAAAAAAATTGCTCATTAACTAATTCTAAGCAGTTAGAAAACTAGCAGTTTTCAAAACAATAACTTTGAATATGATCAGTGACTTTGCCTTCAATCCTGCATGATGCAAACCCGCTCCTTTAATTGGTGCCACTCTGGGGAAATGCAAGCAAGAACGACTAGGAGGAAAACAAACTCTGGACCACATTCCAGTCTCAAAACACTTCATGCCCATCAGGATACAATGCTGTAGTATATCTTAAATTGCCAGCTAACCTATTGCAATGGTTAGCCATTACAAAATTAAGATCAAGCTTATGAATTATAGTAAATTTAACATTTGAAATTTAGGGCCTGGGTAATCCAAATGTTAAAATAGAAGTTCAGTGCCAAATGTTTATGACTTGTATGTCTTTATGTGAATATAATTTTGCAGGGTTATGAAAAGCAATCAGAGAAGATGCTTTGCAAAATGTGTGGGGAAAGGCAGAACACCCTCCCTGAACTATTAAAATAACTTTCTAATTACAGTCCTTCTGCTCTTTTTGCCTGCAGAAGTGTACTTGGCGATACTTTTTGCTATTTTTCACTCTGAGAAGCCAGAACCATTCTGCCTATTGCCATTTGTGTTCCGTGCATCCAAGCTGCTTTCAGATGCTGCAGGCTATGAGGACAGAACAGGACTCATTGTCACCACTGTCATTGCCTTGCAGTATAAGGTAGGGAGGGTGATTGGTTTTTTTATTATTAATAATTACTTCCTTCTGTTTCAAACTAAATATTTTTTTTATACCTGGAACCTGTTTACATTTGTGCACAGATTTTTTTTTAAAAAAAGATTGCTAAACTATGTATTCAGAAGAAGCCCAACTGACAGGACATAGTTATGGGAAGCATCATCATCCTATGACCAGTTAGGTAATTTGATAAGTGGATTTTTAAGCTGTCTTAACTTTTTGTGTGATATGTTTATGAGGAGCATCATGATGCCCAGTACTTTTTATGGGTAAAAAATTGTATTATTTCAGCACTTTTTTCTGTTTAGATAGAAGTCACAAGAAGATAATTCTCATGTTGCAATATCTGTACTCCAATTGCTTCCTTCAGATTTATGATGAATCTGTCAGCACTCTTAAAGCTCTTAAATCCAGTTTTCAGACTCTTCCTCTCTGTATTTCTGCAAAGTTTTGTTCTTGTTAGAAATACTGCTGAATTTCATTATTGCAGAAGAAAGTCTGAATCTATCTATGATCATTCTTTATCACAAGATCATTCCCAAAATGTCACTATATCCAGAAATAATTGGCTAACAAGTGGTTTCCATAGTAACACAGTGACTGTATTTTACCTAAAAAAGAATATGTGCTTGGCCAACAGGTTTAATTTTCTCAAGTCCATGACACCCCCAGAACTTATTCATGATCTTTAAATATGTTTTCCTTAGTGTTATTTGATGCTTTATGTTCTCTGCAAATACCTGCATGATTCACTCATATATGTACATTTCTTGCTTGTTGCATATTTGAAAATTAAGGATTAATTGTGTAAAATGCATTTTAGTGATACAGATATACTAATATGATTCTACCTATGATTTATGTATGTAACTATTTAATAGGTTATTAATCGCATATATTTAAAACAACCATTTTGCTTCCAAAGCATATCAAATTAGCGAGTCAGATTCACATCTTCATTTATACATGTTTATATACCTCACAAATAGATTGGCATGTAGTCAGAACACAAAAAACAATAGTGCTTTAAATATTCAATTGCAAAATGCCATTGATATTTTTTTCTAATTAGTTCGCCATGTCTTAATTTCATTGAACCTAAATTTGCTTGTTCATCTTAGTGTTGGAATAATCTCCCTATCTCCAACTGAGGCTTTAAGTAAAACATGTTTCCTGATATATTAGTATTGTTTTGTGATTATTTATGATTTAAATATTATAACTATTTACATTTCCTGAAAATGTCATTAGGATCAAAACAAGGCATAATACTTTATCCAGTCTTCTAGATGAACTATCAACCCAAACTTCTCTTGGCACTGCTATTGTACCCTAGAAAAAGAACAAAAGTGGGGGGAAAATACTGTATTTTTAAACCAGTTGCCAGCAATACCAGAGAGTGTGGCTCCAGAGAATGGGAACAACTTTTGCTTACATGATACATATTAAGAGGAAGAGGAAGGAACTAATTAGGTGAGAAGGAATTTAGAAGAAACTAGATCTAATAAGGTGACAAAGGATATTTTTTTCCTGGGTCCTATTACATTCCTATCTATAGAAGATCTTTCACAACCACAATCTTTGTTTGGATATGGAATAAATTAAGAGAAAGTTTACTATTTACGTCTGTCTTGCTTCAATATTTCAGTTGTTATGTGAAGTAGTATAGTTTTTAATCTAACCTGGGTGAAAGAAAACCTTCCCAGAAGAAATACTCCTAACTCTTCAGCTATAGATCAGTGATAGAACATAAACTGTTGATATACGTAGTATCAAATTTTATTTTTGCATACCTAGAGAAGTCAGGAAAATAAAGAGTTGCAGCTAGTCTGCCAATATACAGTATAAATTGCTGGAGTTAATCCAACATAGCTTTGTCATGAGAATCTTTGATATTTGTATTTTTGAAAACAATCTTGGTTTGGGTATTTTTTTTCCAGAACACCAGGCAGATATTATATTTGATTCAAAGTTACTTGCTAATTCTGAGAACCTATAATTTATAATTTTTTTTAGTACTATCAGAATAGGTTTATAATCTATAAAGAACTATATGTAGTATATCTCAGTAGAGTGCAGTGGTGAGATTCAATTTTTTTTACTACCGGTTCTGTGGGCATGGCTTGGTGGACGTGGCAGGGGAAGGATACTGTAAAATCTCCAGTCAGAGGTGGTGTTTGCTGGTTCTCTGAACTACTCAAAATTTCCACTACCAGTGCTCCACAACTGGTCAGAACCTGCTGAATACCACCTCTGGTAGAGTGGGATGACAATGAAAAGAATATGCTGTAGGAAGCAGAAGAAATGGGCAGTCTTGTTGTTCACCATTGACTTTCTCAGAAGGGCATGGTAAAACATATTGGTTAGACTCTTTGATAAATTAACTTTATGTATCTAAAGTGGAGCAGATGACAAAAGAAAAAAGAAAAAAGCTGATTGATTAAACCATCTCCTCTCACCACACTTGATTTCTTCCAATGTAATTTTCAGTTCTCACATAAAGTCTCAATGCAACATGTACACGACAAGATACCATTAATGAAATATGTTGCTAAAAAGGCAAGAAATGAACCAACCAGTGACACTTATATAGATTATTAAGAATTTTAATCATTCCTGGGAGCCTAAAAATTCTCCCTCTCTATTCTACACTGTCTGCAGCTTACTAGTTTACTATATGGTCTGTGGAAACTTCCAGGGGTGTCAATATGTGAAATAAATATATGCTCATGTGGAGCTTGTTGACAGTAAAATTTCTCTCTTTCCCATTAGCCCCTCTCTCTTACACACACTTATATTCTCTTACGCATACGTCATCATCATCACATCATCATCATCATCTGTAGAAAAAGGAAAAGAATGGTGGAGAGAGAAAGAAGAAAAGGAAAATGTCACTTGAGATGACATCTGTTTTCTTTGTTTCAATGCTTAATATAGCAAACTTTATGGACCTGTGAAAACTCTTAAAATTGTATTGTGAAATGTATCAGTATCTAGAAGTAGAAAAATAAAGGTAAAGATTGTGCAAGTTAGCCCCAAATTAATTGTTTCCTATTTTGGGACACTTGGAGAAAATATCCCTCCTATAACATCTGTTCCATGGATCACTTTTTGTATCCTAAGGCTGTAAATAATGTCCATGCAAACACTAAAATAATAAATACCACAACAAGGAATTGGGCTGATACACACACGCACACACACACACACACACACACACACTTACCCAGGTTGCTATCCTGCCAGTGTAAGGTTACAATTCTCATTATTTCCATCAGATGAGTTGAAGTACAGTATCCATAATCCTCACAGCTGGCTATCCAAAATCCACTTACCAGTATATATTAGGAGTACAGCATTGAGGCAGCATATAGGTATGGAAATACATATTGAGGGGAAACATCTGCCATGCACAAAGCCTGCCATGCATGCAATGTTAAGACTTAAATATGAAGAGCAGGATTATTCTGGCTGTTCACTACTTTCATAGATAAAAGGAACAGACAATCTACATCTTATGTTGTACATACTCCTTTATAAGTTAGGCAAATAGTACTGGCCCTTTAGTGCTATTAACATAATTGTACAATGATTGGCACAAAGCAATTAGTGAAAGCTGTGTAACTCCTTTATTGTATTCTAAATGTACTGTTTTCATATTTACTAAGATATTAAAATGTTTGTTTAGAGAGCATATTAAATTCCCCAATATTATGTCATTGCCATATATTGTAAAAGAAGATATGGCTCTGAGAAATCTTTTGTGACAATTGTTAAAAAAATTAAAAATTAAAAACAAAAGAAAAAACATGAAACAAGAAACTGATGAACAAATTACCAGGGGGTTGTGCTTTGTCCTTCTTTCTCATCTGGCCTTCCCTCTTCATAACTTTCTCCCTCTCCCACCCACCCCCTCTTCTATTTATCATGATTCTAAACTGCCAATCTCTTTTAAAGAGGGTTCATTGATTAGTAGCTGCTTACTCATTCTCCATCCCAGTCCTTTTTGGTCTTCTGTGAACAGACTTTAACCAACTCTCTGGAAAGTTCTGCATTCCAAAGCATCCGTAATCTCTGCAAGTTTTCTGGCTTCACCATGACATTGTACAGGCAGGTAAATGAAATTTTATATATAAATCAATTTACTGAATTATCTGTCTACAGAATGATTATAAGCTCCTGTCAATAGGATTGTTCCTTGTACAGCATTGTTTCATTTTTAATGTTACACTAACATGACTTTTAATACATCCATCTTATCGAAACGTAGTATTGAGCACCACCAGAAAGTTGTCACTTATTCACAAAACACTTTTGAAATATTATTGTCATTATTATTGTATCAGGCAATAACCTGTTTCTAAGAGAAAAGCTTTTCTTTAAGACAGTCTGACTCAGGAAATTTTACATTGCATTCCTTTTTATTTGATCTGTTTGCTATTTATGTTTTTTCTATAACCTGAATACTGCTTCTTAGAGACAAGTTATTGTATAGTTCCCTAAACTCATTTGTTTCTTCTTGAAAACTTGAAAGTTTAAATTGCAACCATACTTGCTATGATTTTATTTTTTAAAAAAATGACAGGAGTCAGGAGTATAGGAGAAATAGACATTATATCTTATGCCACATTATTTGGAGAAGAAATGTTTCTAAAAGAATACAAATCACAACAAATCCATTCAGTTTGATGAAGTAGCTATCCCTCTTATTATGTACACTTTCCACAATCAGTTTAATATGTATTTCACCCATCCCCAACAAAAGCCCATATTCTTCAGTATGATAAATAGCTGTGCATAGAAGATGGATAGATCAAATATATATCAGTGCCAAGCAATATATAGAGGTTCAATAACTTCAAAATTCAAATAGACTGACAAGTTTATTATACTGCAACTATAAAATTCTGAAGGGGCCACTTACAGTTTTGATACGGTCTAGTATCATCATCATCATTGCATTTTGATTTAATATTCATACATTTATGAATATGGTTTGGGGAGAAAGAATTGGTTTTGAAGAATTTAATTCATATTGTAGGGTATAGATTTTTGTTAATCATTCAATCAAACATGATGTCAACAATGAAGTATGAAAAACTTGATATATTAAACATTAGATGCTTATTAATTGTTTATTAATTACTTTATTGGAAAGCTTGACCAGTAATATTCCATTTGTCAAGGTGAATCCTAAGTCAAGGACTACTTGTATTATAAAAACCCTATTGAATAATCTTTATGTCATTTCAACAAATTATCATTGGTAATTTCATTATTTTTTGTCCTAATAGGAATACTTTGGGAGATATTTAGCAATCTTTATGTTCATCTAAATATCTGTTGTGATGGATGAGTTTGTGTGGCATTACCCAAAGAAAAAGCACTTTTACCCAATTTTTTGATAATTAGCCAAGTATTTTATTTTATTTTAAATTTCTGTGACTCTGGCTGGCTTACAAATGATACAAAACAAGTAAAAATAGTAAAAATATTAAATGAACTGACAATTAAAATATTAAAATATTAAAAATTGTGTTAAAATCATACCTACAAGAGCTAATATATGAATAGGAGGGCATGAGATCTTCTTATCCCATTAAGTTTGGGAAGCATTGCTTTATCTGATCACTGATAAAAAATATGGCAGCACAGTTTGAGCAGGAAACCATAAATCTTTAGGCACTAAAAGAGGCCCTTGGCACACTTAAATTAGAAATTCTCAAAATTCTTTCCCTAAAATACAAAACAAAACAAAATCACCAGGCCCAATCCATGTGGTTGACCTGACTAGAAATGTATTGCATCATTTAACCCTTCTCCAAAAACACTATTAAGTGCAATTGTCAGTCAACAAAATGCTTTTTTCTCCTATTTACATGCCAATTTTTCAACTACAAATAATTCACAAATACCAAAATGAAAAGGATGGCAGCTGTCCGTGGTGAAAATGACAGAACATTCAAAAAATGAATGTGTTATGATAAACAAAAGCTGATTTTGATGATTTGTAGCTGTTCTAAAAATTAGTAGCACGTATTGTTTCTTTAGTCCAGTTGTTCTTATAACATTCAGGATAATATACCAGTATTTCTACAGAATAAATGTTGATTGTGCTCAGTCCAGCTGACAGAGATCCAGAAAACTGCTTCAGTATGATCTAAAAAATAAGCTTATATTTATTAAGCATCAGAGTGAAATTAGAAAACATGGAAAATTAAAATATAATTGATATCTTTCCATTTTAAAACATGACAAATTGAACCAGAATAAAGTTTAAGTGTACATTTTCATGAGAAGCAACTATCCATGATCAAAATAATTTCACTGGTAAATTTGTTCATCAGTTTCTATATACTAAAGAAGAAAAATCAACAGGGCTTATATGAGTCTATATCAGTTGTGCATGTTTTCTGTAAAATATCTTTTTTTGAAAACAAGAAATATTTTCCTACCGCAACCTCATAATCTGCAAGTGAATTTAAATTACTGTTATGATTAACACTGGGAGGGCATGGAGTATATTAGGTAATCTCAAATAGTTATGGAATCATATAATTCATTTGAATCCAGACTGTTCATTATTTGCCCTAACTACCATTACTATGGCATTATTTTAGCAACTGAAGAATTTCATTGCTTCATTACTTCAAGAATGTACTATTATGTGAATGAATCATAGAACAGCAGTGTAGAGTGAATTGAATAATTTCCCTAAAGAATTTTGAGAAAGTGAAATATATATTTCGATAAATTTGTTTTAAGAAAGCTACATAGAAATACCCTTGCAATTCAGGAATAATTAAAACACTGAAAGAAAAATAACTTTTAGATTGTACATTATTGTAACTTACTTAATGGAAATTAAATTTAATAACTTATCACAAATATCCAGGATGAAGAATTAATAATGACAAAATATAAAAAAACATCTAAATATACTGTAAGTACCATGACATCATATCTCAGAAGACAATAAATGGAAATTGACAGAACTGTATATGTTTAATTTAGAATTTAAATTTATATATGCAAATATATATTCTGAACAAGAATGCATTTTTATATGCAATATTCTTCTGATTTCAGAAATAAATAATTATTTGTTTGTTTATTTACACCAATCTATGTACTAGGACTGACATCCAAACAATAAATATAAAAAAGAAAAACTGGCTATGTGACTTTGAGCCAGTCATTCACTTTTAGCCATGATGTCAGGCTTGGATGACAAGATGGTTAGTCATTTCTTATCACAACCAATCAATCAACATTCAATTATCCATGTCTCTGTGGGAAAATTAAAAAATCCCAAGGAATGCTTATGACTTCAGTATGGAAGGTTTAACTCTTCCTTTTTTCCACCTTGATTCAATATCTTCTTATGAGCGCAAATGCAAAAAAAAAACAACCTTCCTGTAGAATACTTTCAGAAGACTGATTTCTTCTTGCACCAAAATCATAATTGTCATGACCCTGTCAGAGCCTGAATCCACGGAGAAGGACTGCTGGAGCTGGGACCAACGGAAGTCGAGGAAGTGGCCTTGTTGACTTTGGAGGAATGCAGAGGAGGAGCATGATGAGCATCTCCAGGTCCTTTGGGCTTGGGACAGCTTGCCGGCAGGGAAGAATGGGGGCAGGACAACCAAGAGAGGGTGGAAGAGAGGGAAGGCAGTGGAGATGAGGAGCGACGGAGCTCAGGCGACAAGCAAGGACCGCCCCCTCCTGATCCCCGATCACAGAGAGTAGAGAAGAGGCAAGAAACAGCACAGGCCAACCCGACAACTCGAGAGGAGAGCACCCTGCCCCTCTTCACAAGGCACACCTGGGGACTGAGACTTCTTGCTTTATAATTGCCTTGTTCCTTTGCTTCATTTGACTCCTTGACTGGTTCTCTTGACCCACTGGGCTTCTTCCCATTGTGCTAACAGCATTTTTCTGGATTACTTGCAGCCAGATGCTATGTGTGAGCACTTAGTTCCCACACTTGCCATAAATGTGGGAGTGTTTGGAGGAAAGTTGGCCCAATAAAGGGGCATTTTGAACTATCAGCTGTTGTGTTGCCTCTGTGCTTTGCCCCAGGTCATAACAATAATCCAGAATATTTCTATTATTCATTTTTATAATTGTTATGTCTTATTTTCTGAATTTTACTTTGTGCAAACCAATATTCAGCAAGAAATATTATTTTCTTTCATGCTAAAATTATATTCCATATCTCTTGTCTGCTGTATTTAAAATCTGTAATCAAACAACTTTCTAATATTGGGGGGAAAAGGATTATTTCACAGATGTTTTAACTAGATTTCTGCACTGAGCAGAGAGTGGGACTTGATGAACTAAATGGCACTTTCAGCCATGTAATTCTAAAGGTTTCAATCAAGAAAAGAATCACATTTTAGTCTCATCTGTTTTTTAAATGTGTTCCTATTTATATGCTATTCATTTCTACAAATCCAAAAATGGATGTCTCACTGGTAGAAAGAATGATTATCAGAGCAGATGTGTCAAAAGAGAAAGAGGAAATGGCATTTAGAATAGCATGGCATGGTAACAAGGAATTATAGAGAATGATGGAGGAGAAAGGAAAAACATGAATGGAAGCAATATTTTCAATGAGGGCCAAAAGAATTATTACAAATTATTACAAATAATAAGTTCATAAAAGAACAGCTGAAGCAAGATGAATAAGAAATAATTACAAAGTAGATAATAATAGCAATTGATGTCATTTTAATTGCCTTGTCTGAGGAATTTAATTTTGAGGCAATTAGATTTTATTTAATTGCTTAAAATAGAAAACTGGTAAATCATAGTACAGTATATATCTAGGAATAATAACTAGAAATGTGCGGAATATTTTCTGCAGTGCAAAGCATCAGCTTAAATTCATGCAGCTTGTTTCATCCTTTCTTGATTGTGAACTTTCATTGCTAAATTTTTAAAAATCAAAACAGATTTTATGAGCTGTGAATAACTATTTAATCTTTTATTGAACTACACGAGCTCTCTCTATTCTTTCTTTTTAAAACAAATGGTTGTCATCTGCTGTAAACTTTTTTTTAATTAGAAAAATCAACAACCATCACCAAACTGTGTTGCTTTTTAAAGCTCTTTAATTTTGGGAATGCATGATAATTGGTTCACCTTGAAGGAATATATTCAAAACTGAACATTCTGGTATCCCTCATTGCTGTAGGCCCAGACAGTATCTGTACTGAGGACCATTCTCACCAGTTTAAGCTGAAGTATTATTTTTCCAGTTCTCCAGTTCTTGAATTGGTAAAGGATTGAGAAGCTCAAGATTTTGCTACTGTGATCCATTGTTTATGCATTGTTATAAGGTTTTTTATCAAATTCCACCCAAGTATTTCTATTGTATATCAAATAATAGAAAGAACCATGGTATTAATTAATTATTAATCAATAAATATATTCATGATGTCTCCACTATTTAATTTTGATTTCAAAACATTTTTGATATATTTGGTAGAAGTATTTTCTTGACTTGACTGTGCAATAAATCAGAAGCTTTCTAATTTCCCAAATATTTGCAACCTTCTTCTAGGACTTTATCAAATCTTCATTATTAAGCTGTATTCAGTTATCTCCAAGAATTTTCTCTGCCTTTATGGCTGTGGCTGCACACTTGTCAATGCTAAATTGAATTCCAATATCTTACAAAAATCTTTTTTGCTTTGACATAAGGAATCTAGTTCAGCCTTTGTTCTTCCAAATAATTTTAAATCATCCAAATAGAATAAATGCAAAATTTGCATTGCTTTTTTTAGACAATATGTACCCACAGTTTATCTTTTAAAATGAGTTGTTGAATTAATTAGATTTTCTAAATGTATATTGTTAAATATAAGGAATATAATTTTTCTCCAAGTATTTTGTCACATGAAAATATTACAAGTCAGTAAGAGCTTCAAGGGAAAGGTGACACACAATGGTACTAACTTACATCCTTTTTTCCATTATACTGAAAATATTAAAGTATATTTTTTCCTCACTGGACTATAACAGAGTATAGACTTCAAACAAAGGGCTTGGCTTTGAGGAAAGACATCATACAATATTATTCTTTAAAGTATATTTTGTCCCATCCCTATCCTTAAAGATTTATGTGGCCAGAAATGACACAAGTGTTTCAGGGTTTTTGCATTGAAATTAACATGTTTTTGTTTTAAGTCCACTCAGTAATATGGACAAAATATGTCAGACAGGAGAGAGAGTTGCAGCCACATATTCTAATTGTGTTATTTGTGTTGCCCTGAGCCTATTTATTAAGAACACAGAGCATAAAGCAACAATTTGTTTCCAAGAATATACGTTAATCAAATGTGTCCTTGAATTACTATCCAGCATTGCTCATTTACATAAGGGTTATCTCTCTTGCATAACAGATGGATGTGAATTTGGCAGTTGGTAAGCACTCTGTATAATTCTGCCACATACAGAATATCTCCCACCATGAACCCTGTCTAATCTTGTCAGCTGCTATTTCATTCCAGAACTGGCTCTCTCATTTGCATTTATATCAGGCAAACAATATTTTACATAGATAATATATCCACATATTGTCATATCTGCATTAAAAGGAACTTTTCCGAATATAGTCTGGTTTTCCTCCTGCTTTTCGCCACTTTTTAGTGCCAGTAAAGAAAAGAGGAATCATTTTATTGGTCTTATTCTTCTAATATTTGCTGTATTTCATTTGTTGTGTTATGTATGTGGAGAAAAGTGCTAAATACTGTTTATGCTTACTAATCTCCTTCCTTGCTGCAAATTAACCTTACTGTATAATCAACCAGGCTGTAGACTAGTGAGTGGAAAATCTGTGCTGACAAACTAATTCTGATAGTAATTGGATGCAAGTGTCATGAATCCTAATTTATTACTGACAAGAACAGGTTCCCATTCCCTCTTTCTGCGATACATCAGTTCCAGAACTATAACATTATGAATATAAGTCTATTTGCTTCTAGTTGTTATTCATAAAAAACTGAGAGGTTCTGCTAGATAATACCAAAGGATTATCTGCCCAGCATTTTGCTTCCAACACGAACAAAATACTTTTTGCATAGCCTCTACACTATTTGCCAGGTCGCCTTGTAGTTATGTATTACAGATACAGATTAACAGAATTGGAATGGATCTTGTAGGTCATCTAGTCCAACCCCCTGCCCAAGCAGATCCTACACCATTTTTGACAGATGGCAGTACAGTCTCTTCTTGAAAATCTTGAGCGATTAAGCTCCCACAACTTCTGAAGGCAAACTGTTCCTTTGGTTGATTGCTCTTACTGTCAGAAAATTTCTCCTTATTTCCAGGTTGAATCTCTCCTTGTTCAGTTTTCATCCATTATTTCTTGTCTGACCTTCAGGTGCTTTGTAAAATAGCTTGACCCCACTTCTCTCTGTGGGAGCCCTTCAAATATTGGAACACTGCTATTATGTCTCCCTTGGTCCTTCTCTTCACTAGACTAGCCAAGCCCAGTTCCTGCAACCATTCATGGTATGTTTTAGCCTCCAGTCCCCTAATCATCTTGGTTACTCTTCTCTACACTCTTTCTAGAGTCTCAACATCTTCTTTATAGTTTGGTGACCAAAACTGGATGCAGTATTCTAGGTGTGGTTTTACTAAGGCTTTATAGAGTAGTATTAGTACTCCCTTGATCATGATTGTCTCTCTCTATTAATGCAACTTAGGATTGCATTGGCTTTTTTGGCTGCCGCTGTACACTGTTGCCTCATATTTAATTGGTTGTTCACTGAGCCTCAAAGATCCCTCTCACAGTTACTGATATTAATATCCCTGGCACTTTAGAAGCTCTCTTCCTATAATTACAGAGGCAGCAGTGAAATGGCTTATTCCGTTTTAAAGGAAAGGCTGGATCAAGATTTCACTCAAGGAGTATGTGAGAAGTTAAATGAAGGTGTGTTGTCTTGGTGATGACCCAATGATGTCAGCTCCAGTATTACAATATTCACTCCTTGTGAATATATTGACTATACAGGACATACTGATTCATCTTTACACTCCGTGTACTTGTTATCTTTTTCAATGTTTATTTTAAAGTATTCAATTCCCAGGTTTTTGAAAGAGCTTCTTAATAGGCAGAGTTGTCTCCTCTGCAAAAACATTAGTATTAAAATGAGATGACAATATTAATCTGAAGATTAATGCAGAGAAAGCATGGTTCTCCACGCTGTCATTTTTCAATTTTGGGCAGCTTTCTTGTAATCAAGATATATATTTCCTTTTCCTTTACCTGGCAAACCTTACAAGATGGGGAAAGGAAGCTAAAATGTTAAGCCTGCATTAGTAATGGGATTTCTTACTCAATATTGGCTTATTGACGGTTATATAAGTTTTAGCATACAATGCATATTTTATGATTTAATTTGTTTTTTGAAAAGCAAAAGAAAACATTTCTCTGAGTTTTCGTGAGGAAATCTTAAAGATCTGCATACAACGTTCTGTTCTTGTAGTGTAGATTTTATATATAAATAAGCACCTAGATGGATCTGTAGTGAAGATGCTAGTTAGTTAGTTAGTTCATTAGTTCATTTATTTGTTCATTCATTCAATGATGACTTTGTTTATGTATATCCCACTTTTATTATTTTTACAAATAACTCAAAGTGGCAAGCATATCCAAAACATTTTCTTTCTCCTACTTTCCCAAACAACCCTGTGAGGTATGTTGGGCTGAGAGAAATTGGCCCAAAGTCACCCAGCTGGCTTTCATGGCTAAGGCAGGACTCTAACTCATGGTCTCTTGCTTTGTAGCCTGGTGTCCTAACTCTCAAAGAGCCATTTGGACCCATTTCCCACAGAAAACACTGGGAGCCAATAATTTAACAACGGGTGTGACGGGGTGGGCATGGCCAACTGGTCCTCACTCACTCCCACCCCGTCACCTCCTGCTCTAGAATATGGCAGAGTCTTCATCCCCCGCCATCACCCTTACCTTCTCAGGCCAGACGAGGAGTGATAGGGAGGTGAGGGGCCAGCCAGTGGTGGGATCAGCCAACAGGGAGCCACAGAAGAGGGCCGAAAGAGCTGCATGTGGCTCCAGAGCCACAGGTTGCAAACCCCTGAACTAGACCATACTGGCTCTTTAATTGTATTTTATTTATTTTTTATTTTATTTATTTATTAGATTTGTCAATTGCTTAAAAGATAATAGGCATAAGTATAAACATAGTTATGAATAGATGAAATGGATACATATAAGAAAAATAAAAATAAGCAATAGGACAGGCACAATAGGTACGTTGGTGCGCTTATGCACGCCCCCTACAGACCTCTTAGGAAAGAGGTGAGGTCAATAATAGACAGTCTAAGGTTAAAGTTTGGGGTTTGGGAAGAAACCACAGTCAGGCAGAATATTCCAGACATTGACCACTCTGTTGCTGAAGTCGTATTTCCTGCAATCAGTTGGTGCAGTTACTTGAGTTTTCATCTATTATGTGCTCTTGTATTGTTATGATTGAAGCTGAAGTAATTCATTGACAGGTAGGACATTGCAATGTATGATTTCATATACTATACTTAGATCGGACTGAAGGCGGCGTAGTTCTAGATTTTCTAGTCTAGAGTTTCAAGTCTGGTGGCATAAGGTATTCTGCAATGGTAGAGGAGTGGAGAACTCTTCTTGTGACATATTTCTGACTTTCTCACGTGTTAAACATCAGATACATAATGCGGGTTCAGACTGATGAGCGTATGCAAGTATTGGCCTAGCAAATGTTTTGTATGCTCTAGTTAGTAGGCGTGATATTACCAGAGAAAAAGTACATAGGATTAGGTAACAACTCTAATGCCTTTTTGGGCTATGTAGTTACAATGGCTCTAGCACTTAGATCATTAGAGATGAGTACCCAAGTCCTTGACAGAGTTTGGATCATCAACAACGGTCTTGACATTTCAGGCTTGTAATTTTATTTTTGATTTTTTTTGCCAATATGTAAGACAGAGCATTTATTGTTGAGATTTGAAGTTGCCATTTGTTTGACCATTCTGATACATAGTTGAGGTCTTTTGAAGGGTAGCAGTATTGTCTGTGGGTTGAATAGTTTTACATTATCAGCAAAGAGAACGCAGTTGCTCTTATAAATAATCAGCAGAGGTCATTTATTTAAAGTATGAAGAGGAGTTAGTCCTAGAACACTTGGGGACACCACTTGTTGAACAGCTACAAAATTTGATAGGATGCCCCAATTTTGACCATTTGTTGTCTGTTTGAGAGGAAATGCTTCATATCCAGTTATGCAGTGTCCAGACGATCTACATAAGAATTTTAATTTAATGGAGTAGTTTTGTCATGTACTAGCTACTGAATCAAAGGCTTTAAGAAGTCTATTTAGATTGCGTCTATTGCTTGCTCTGATCAAGTTGTGTCGTCCATATGTTTTTGCCAGTGTAAAGTTGCAGATTACAGAGATACAGTTACTGGCAGATTACAGGTTCAGATTTTTTTCTGAAAAACAATTGTTTTATTAGTGAGAGTAGGTTGTTTGTCTCTAAGTGGAGGAATAATGGATGGTTAATAATGATTCCAATAACTTTAAGGTGATGCAGCATAAAGAGATTGGTCTGTAATTTTCAAACTAGGCTGGGGTCTCCCTTTTTTGAAGATGGGGTTGACCATGGCTTGTGACAATAGTTTTGGCAAGGAGCTGGTCCTGAAAGATTTTCCCAGATTATGTTAGAGATTCAGCTGTGCAGTGGATAGTTTTTTAAAGAAGTAGCAGATATTCCATCCAGTCCAATAGACAGAGATGGTTTTAGATTGCGTAGAGCTTTTTCAACATTGTCTTATGTAATAAATCGATATGTATTAGATCATTGTAGTTGTCTATGGTTCAACTAGGAAATACTGGGGCATGATCCATTCCCGTTTACAAACTGAGCCAAAGAATGTGTTAAAGAGGTTTGCTTTAATGTGTTGTCGTTGCAGTCTTACGATTAGGTTCTTTCAGGGGTGGGATGGACCTTGCATCTTTTAGTTTTGTGTTTACAAAATTGTAGAAAGCGCAGGTGGAATTGGTGCGTTGATGGTTTTCCTCTTATTTAATGTGATAATTGGTGCATTCAGTCTTTATTTGGGGCATAAATTTTGTGTCGGCTTTTGAAGTTGGCAAACATGACAGATTTGTTTTCACCAAAATTGATCTTTTCTTGGGATTGAAGTTCTTATTGTTATGGGTAATGCTGTTTTTTTCTGGTGGGAGTTTGTTAATTTGGCGCTACATATGAGTTTGATGACTCTTTTGACTTCAAGTAAAAATATGTTGTAATGGTCTTCAACAGTATTGCATCCAGTGAATAAAAATTGCCAATTAAGGGATGAGAGATCATTGTCTATAATATTGCTCTGTTTTGTAAAAGTAATAGGGAAGTGACAAGAGACTAATATGTCATGCTATAATGTACAAAATGTTCTGGCCTGCTTTGATCAGCATAAGGAACTCAAACATGCAGTCAATTTCAGAAGCTCTAATGGTACACTTCTGGCTTTCTTCTTTTCCAAGATTTTTGGTGGAATATGTTAGGTTGTGTTGCTTCATGATCTCTCCTCAAAGGCAAAATTTTTGAACCATTTTCAAATCTTGAATATAACCTTTTTGCAGAAAAAACCCTCTGGGTCTGCTATTTCTAATGTCAAAAATGATACATCTTTCTGTCTATATCTATGCTTAAGTAACTACTTAACTGATATTTACATATCAGTTACATGTGCCAGAAACCCTGTTTTACTATCAAAGGCACATAACAAACCATATGGATTTAGCCTATTTGCAATGTTTGCAGCAGACGGTTTTTATTGTGAGTCAAGCTCTGGGGAAATTTTACTAACGGTGATTTTTAAACATGACTTGTTCAAAACAGTTCATTTCATAATCAGAAGACCTAATACAATGCAAACAAAAGTAGCACAGCAGATGGGACTCATTGTTAGACACTTTAGTAGTTCTTCCATTCAGAGAAACCATAGGCTATGGGCTATAGGGAATAGTTTCAGATTTAAAAAAGAAAAAAAAATATTCTTCAGAGAATGAGTAAGCAATAAGACCTGTGGAAATGTCAAATCTCTGCCCTTTTCACTTACATTTCAATAATCTGTACTGACAGCATTCAATTCATGTTTGCTTGCCTTATAGCATAATGTTATATGAGGTACTGGCTAACAATCATAGGAATTCTACAGAAAACCAGTAAATTTGCAATTATTTTTCCTTTGGTATCAAAGAAATTAATAATCTAGGTGCATTATGTGATGGGTATCCAGGATGGCAATAGCAAAATTGTGGTTTAAATCTTACTTAAAAATAATCATAAATTTCTACATTCACACAGACATATTCTATTTAAAAGAGACCATTTTATAACCAAAGCAATTTCATTGGGCTCATTCCTATCTATAGTTATTATATATCATGTGAATATAATTCCTGTTTAGAGCTGGGACTTGAAAAAGAGCAAAGAATTGTACTGTGCCAATTTGCCTCAGATTGTACTTTGAAAAGATAGCTCACATTTAGAATCTTTGCAAAATCAATTTCATGGAGTTCCATAGCTTACTCAGTAAAGATTCTTACTGACCAACCAAACACATTCATTTGTCTAAGGCATTTATGATTCAATATTTGGGAAATATTTGAGTTAAGAAAATGTAGAACTGATGCCTTACTAAATACTATAGATAAAATGCATGCTTCTGAAAACTGATTTCTCAACTGTTAATGACATCACTACATAGCAGATGTTATGCAAAGTTGATAAACCTTCCAAGTCAGAATTTAGCTGATCTTGATACATCTGTCCAGTATGAGATGGTAAAAATTGTGTTTCTGTGGATTACCACATTAATTAAATTGTTTATGTCATTGTTAAACTACTGCACCTTTCCTGAAAACATCTCAAGAAAATAGGTCCGTCTTCACTGTAGGTTACAAGAGGTGTGTCTGCATTCCATGTAGACAGTATTCCATGCACAAATCAGGAAATTGTTGATACTTGTTGGTCCATGAGAGTCCATAACTGGATTGAAACACATGATTTGTCCACAAATGGATCAGGAATCCACATATTCAAGTCGAAGTGATTTACAGTGGGGATAGTACAATTGCAAGTAGTACTCTAGGATGACAATTATGATTATTACTTTATGCACCATTATAATAGCAATCTTCATAGTCCAATTAAGAAATTTTATGCTCCAGATAGTTCACAAAACTATAACAGTGAACCAATTATGATTTACATCTGAGAAGCAGTCAGCATCTTATATTCATTGTCAACCATAACTGACAATTCTATGCCAATACAATGTCAATTGACACATGCACACACAATCATAAACACACACAGAGAGACATATACACAAGCACTTTGATCCCTAAACCTGCTTTGTCCACACAATAGATATTATATTTTCTGTAGATACTGATATCAAAGAATTAATCAGAAAAAGTCAATTCAAGAATGCTGAAAACAATGCTTATACTATTTAGAATATATCTTAAAATAACAATGTTGTAAATTGTTATTACTTTTCTGAATCTGTATACTATTAAAACTTTTGTCATGACCTTTCATTGGGCAAAACAACGTATCATGCAGAAACAATTTCTGAGCAAAGTACTTCAAATGGACTAACTATATACAATGCATACAAGATCTAGGATTCAGGACTCCCGAGATAATGAAATTTGGGGAAATTGTGGCTGCTGGCTACTGGGCTGCTGGATTGCTGGGCTATAGCTGCAGTCACACTATCTTCATTTTCAATGCTCCATTATGGTTTCCCAATCAATTTCCCCATGTTCCATTTCCCACCCAGCAGCTGCTGGAAAGATAAGAGAAGGGAAAGGAAGGGAAGAACAAAGAAGGAGTAAGGATTAGAGAGGAATGAATACCATGCACCTTTCCTGGTTCATGCCAGCCCCCTCCTGAGAGCCATTCTGACCTACATCGCCCCAAATGTTCCTTCTCTGATCCATGCTCTTTTTTAACATCCACACACTTCCTCTATGACTCACTCTATACGTGCTTGCCTCTCTACATATGGGCAGAGGATCAGGTGCACAACTCAATGCATATTTAAAGGAAAAAATCTGCAGAATTTGTTAAACATTAAAGTAACAGGGAGAGAAGATACTTTCAGTTGGACTGATGCACCTCAGATACAAGGTATGACTGAATTATAAATTGTGAAAATGGATGGATCAAAACTCTGTGGTCATGATTGGCTGAAGAGGCTGCCACTCATTTAAAGTTACATGAAGAACAATGTGAAGCTACATGACTTTATCACAAAAATCAGGCAAAAATCACCAAAAGTAAACTGAAAGACTTTGGATTATGCCACATATGAGTTAAAGATGGTATCAGCACATCCAAGCACATTAAAAGTAAAACTATTTTTATATCAATATATGATACCTAACTTGAACAAACCCAGTTTCATATAACATACACCAAAAGTTAGAAACTTCAGTTGGACCAGAGACTATTGAATGATGATTAATTCCACGGGCTATATGGTATGTGGTTCCAGCAGCTGTTAAAAAGGAATAGCCAGGATCTTTGTACAGGTGAAACTCGAAAAATTAGAATATCGTGCAAAAGTTCATTTATTTCAGTAATGCAACTTAAAAGGTGAAACCTTATATATGAGATAGACTCGATGAATACAAAGCAAGATAGTGTCAAGTCATGATGTGTCAATAATGAGACGGTTATGGCTTACAGCTCATGAAAACGTCAAATCACAATCTCAGAAAATTAGAAATATTGTTGAAAAAGTCAATATTCTTGCTCAAAGTGTCCCACTCAGCTAATTAAGCCATAACACCTTGCAAAGGGTTCCTGGGGCCCTTAAATGTTCTCTCAGTTTTGGTCAGTAGGAATCACATCAGGGGTAAAGGACTGCTGATCTGGGACAGTTGCTGCAGAAAACCATCACTGACATCCCTCCATAAGGAGGAAAAAAGCTCAAAAGTAATTGCAAAAGAAGTGGATTTCCCAAAAGTATGTATGAAGCACATTAATAGTTATGTGGAAGGGAAAAGTGTTGAAAGAAAAAAAGTTGCACAAGCAGCAGGGATGACTGCAGCCTGGAGAGGCAATTGTCAGGAAAAAGGCCATTCAAAAGTGTTGGACATTTCCAAGGAGTGGACTGATGGTGGAGTCAATCATTAAGAGCCACACACAAAAGATGGATCCTGAACATGGCTATCAAATGTCTTTCCTCTTGTCAAGCTGCTCTCACTGAACAACAAACAACATCAGAAGCGTCTTTACCTGGCTAAGAAGAAAAACAGACCGTGGTCTGTTGCCCTCAGTAGTCCAAAAGTTCCTTTTCTGATGAGAGCAACTTTGACAATCTCATTTGAAAACCGAAGGACCCAGAGTCTGGAGGAAGAAATGGAGAGGCACACGCACTGCAGATGTTGAAGTCCAGACTGAGTTTCCACAGTCTGTTGATTTCGGGAGCCATAGCATCTGCTGGGTTGCGTCCACTGTGGCTTCATTAAGTCCATGGAATGGCAGCCCGGTTCTACAGGAGATTTTTGGAGCACTTCATGCTTCCTCTTACAGACAAGCTTTATGGGGATGCTGACTTCAGTTACCCAGCAGAGATTTGCACGCCCACAGCTGCCAAAAGCAACCAAAACCTGTTCAATGGGAACCGTGGATATGTGCTTGAGTTGGCAGCAAAACTCATGCCTGACTGAACCCCATGGAGAATCTATGGGGCATATGCCAGAGGAAAGATGAGAGACATGAGACTGACACAGTGACAGTAAGAGCTGAAAGCGGACTGATTGAAGCATCCTGGTCTTCCATGAACACCTTAGCGTTGCCACAGGCGATGAGCTTTCATTGCCAGCACTGCGATTGAGGCAGTAATGTGCTGCAAAAAGGTTGCCCAAAACTGAGTACTGGTACAGATGCTGCGCTTATTACTTTTCGGAGGTCCAATATTTTTCTATGGCTACAATCCATGTTTTTATTGATTGCATGTTAATATTCGAATTTTCTGAATTGTGGATTTGAGTTATTCGATGACTAAGCCATTAATCATCTCAAATTATGACAAATCATGGCTTGAAGCTCTTTTCTTGCCTTGTAATGATCTATCTCATGCTTATTAGTTTCACCTTTTAAGTTGCATTACTGAAATAAATGAACTTTTGCACGATATTCTAATTTTTCAAGTTTCACCTGTATATTTAAAAGCTGCCCTTAATCCACTATTACAGGGTAAATAATATACCTGCCTGGAACTGAGTAACTTTGGGTGACTTTACCAAGAGACATTTTAATAAAATAAGCCCATTTATTCATGGAAATGGAACAGATTTTTATGGTATTTCTCATAATAAATGCACACAAAGAGATATATCATGATAATAGACTTTGGAATAGATTCAACAAAGTGTTCTGACAGACAGTCGTAGACTAAGTGCTATGAGACTATCTGGGTACATAGTGTTATTTAGGTGACATAAATGCATTTGGTATAATTGATGAGATATATTTGCAAAATCCCAAGAAAGCATTGTACAGAATAAGGGACTATGGTTTCCAGCATGAAGAAAGGAACACATAATTCTTTAAATACAATATACTATATTATAGACTATATTAATGCCCAAAGCATACACAAATGCCATAACCTCTATGCACCTGTCCAAATTATTGTGATCCCAATATATATGTAGGAATCACATATTAGACTTGATTTGCATCTTGGGATAGTTGAGACATGATGTGATTTTGGAGGCCATTGTCATCAGTGCATTACCATAGTCAGATAACTTTCTGACTGTTTTTTGGCTGTCTGGTGCCTGCCCCGCTCCCTCTACAGTAAGATAAGGCTGTTAGATCAGCCTAGCCCAACCAAGTCTAAACTAATAGACTTGATTGGATCCTAGACAGTACCTGGGGTTTTCCCCTGGTGGTAACATGAAGTTTTTCTGAGATTCTAGTTGCTGCTGGAATGAGTATGCTATGAGTATCCATAGTAATCTATGGATCTTAGATAGGATTGACCCCTAACCCTATGCCAATCCCAGGGTACACATTGGTTTTCTGAAGAGCTCGAGGAGATGAAACACAGGAAGAGAGGCATGGTGGATAGGAACAGAATGAATGAATCTGACTGAGCACAAATAAAAACCTATATTAGTGATTACGTTATGGTGGCAAAATATCATTTCTTCATTTTATTGTGCTGCTGATACCCACTCAAAGATCCTATGGGAAAAGATAGGCTACAGGACTATCTGTAGGGCCAATTTGAGGAACATTCTTAAGTATAAAGTCACAGATTCATTTAGAGTTGGATTCCAACTGGACAAATCAAGCTGAGATGTCCACGACAAGACCTTGTGAGGTTGACTCAGCCTTCCATCCTTCTGAGGTGGGTAAAATGAGGACCTAGATTATTGGGGCAATATGCTTACTCTGTAAACTGCTTAGAGAGGGCTGTGAAGCACTATGAAGTAGTATATAAGTCTAAGTACTATTGCTATTTGGACTGAGTTTGATTATGTGATTCCTTAGAATGTGAACAGTCTTCCATTTTGTAAGCTTAGACATCTGCTTACAAAAAGGGTCCAGGTCCTTACTACCCATATTTCCCTGAAAATAAGACTGGGTCTTATATTAATTTTTGATTCGAAAAGACACATTTCTGGTTAGCTGTTATTTTCAGGGAAATACAGTACTAAAATGTGTCTATTTGGATGACAATCTTAACTGGGGCTTATTTTGGGGTAGGGCTTGTATTATTAGCATCCTGAAAAAACTCATGGTAGAGCTTATTTTCCAGTTGGGTCTTATTTTAGGGAAAATGTGGGTAAAGCTGCCTGGAAATGACCTCTGACTGGGTCCATGTAATTATAGTGGCTATTTTAATGTGGGGATGGTGCCCTCATCTTTGAAGGAACACTTTCCTTAAGGAGACCCAAGATCCTGGATTATTAACCAGACAGTTTCCAAACTTTCCTTGTTAGAAAATGTGATAGAGAGAGTAACCTGATCTTCCAGGACATTCTGAAGGAAGCATATGTTAAGAGCTTTTTCAGTTGGTTTCATCTTGAAATTTACTACAGAGAGAGCATTGGTCAAACCTGTTGACAACCTGTGGCAGTGCTGGAATGGGGGTGTTGTGTCCATCTTGGTGCTCTTTGAACTCCTGGTAACTTTTGATAATTTCACAATATCCTTTTGGACTGCATTTGTGTATTAAGCATAAGAACATACTATTTTCTGGTGGTTCTCCTTCTGTCATTCAGTTTGTGTTCACTGATCAATGCTATTTGACCCCACAAAACAAATCCCGGATCAACCAATAGAGTTGTATTAAGGACATCTAGAAAGGTAGCTATAAATAACAAATGTTATTACCTTTGTCTTAGGCAAGTAAGTCAGATGTTGGAGTTTGTTCAGCATACATTTCCTTTAAGCATTATCTGTCTTGCTTTCTCTTATTTACTTCAAGGTGTTGCAAGGTGTTGCTAATGAAGCACTGTCTCCCTTTTTACACAGGTTTCATATAGCAATAGCAACAGCACTTAGACTTATATGCCACATTATATTGCTTTACAGCCCTCTCTAAGCAGTTTACAGAGTCAGCATATTGCCCCCAACAATTTGGGTCCTCATTTTGCTCATCTCGGAAGGATGGAAGGCTGAGTCAAACTTGAGCCTGGTGGGGTTCAATCTGCCAAATTGCAGTAGGAGTAGCCACAAATAAAAAGAAAACAAGTTTCAATCTCATAGTTGCAGTTTCCATCATAATATTTTAGCATACTTCCCTCTGTAAACACTTATGTATAACACTTCCTTGATGATAAGCTACTCACCTATTTAACTTTTGGTTTTGTAAATATTAAACATGCAAATAAAATGAGGAGGGATGTTGAGGAAGTATAATTAATTTGTTTTCTTTAACAATATTTATGCTCCCTCAATGTTGGTGACAAAACATGTATAAAATGTTCTCATTGTTCAAATTTTAAAGATCTTCTGGGGGGGAGGTAACTATTTCAGCAGAAAGCCTCATTGAATACAATATGCTATATAGGATGAGCTGTTATCATTAATTTTTCTTATTCAAGCTCCTACTGCAAAAAGATTTTCAATTTGGTAAACTATTGCATTTATTGCAACTGAATTTACTTTTCTGTTAATTTATCAAACTTTCAGTATACCATTTGCTCTATCAGGTAAATCTATTCACTTTACTATGAGAAAGAGCACTTCATGAGCCCTTATGTTCAGTGTACAGAGGAATTTGTAAAATTGCTAAATGGAATGCATGACAACTATTTATAGTAATGACACAACCTTCAGAAGATCTTTCCATCTTGAGGACAGTTAACATTATTATTTAATTGTTACCTGCCCTTTCCAATTATTAAGGTTAATTTAGTTCAGGGAAATGTGAACAGAGATTTTTTTTTTTATTAGCAGTCTACTGTAAACATGCTTTTCTCCACCAAGCCAGGAATTTCTTATCTAGTAAGTCCTAGTGACATTTAGGCTAAAATAATGCAGCTGTTCAGCTAACTTCTTTCATTGATATGTATACAGAAAAGCATGTTGTACCTTATAAAATTGTTCTGCTGGGTTGTTTTGAACCTCATTATCCATAGATGGGCCAGTTTCTAAGTGAGGATCATTCTGTTGAATTAAATTAGCAGGATTCCCAGCAAATGAAATGCAGGGCTGGGATTTGGGACACAAATATCAACCGGTTCTGTGGGCATGGCTTTGTTGGTGGTCATGGCTTGGTGGTCATGTTATCGGCTGGGCATGGCAAACTCAATGTCACTCACATCGAGGCATGCATCTCCTCACCTGTGCTCTCATGACTGTGGGGATACTGCAACAGTCATAAGTGTGAAAAATGGTCATAAGTCATTTTTTTCAGTGCCATTGTAACTTTGAATGATCACTCCACATAAGCAAAGGAAGGGAAAAAAACTCCAGAGAAATTCCTGAGACAGGAAGTCTAATCCTGCCAAGAATGTAATTAGGGTTAACTGAGAAGCAGTTTCTGTAAGCAACACCAGAATGGTTCCTTCCTGCCATCCTTACAGGATTAGGCCAGTAAGTTCTTCTAACAACCGGTTCTCCAAATTGCTTAGAATGTTAACAACCGGTTCTACCGAATAGGTGTGAACTGGTAGAATCCCACCCCTGGTATTATGCACTTAAACAAATCTGTAAATTTGTATTTTAGATGTGTTAAAAAAAAAACCTGTGGCAATGTAAATAGTAATTTTAATTTTGGAATAATAGTGGATAAATTTTTTATAAATTTTGGGGAAATTTTTATCAAATGGATCAAGTTGATTTATATTTCATAGATGGCACAAATAGCAATCGCAATAGCACTTAGACTTATATACCACTTTATAGTGCTTTCAAAGTGGTTTACAGAGTCAGCATATTGCCCCAACAATTTAGGTCCTCATTTTACCTACCTCATAAGGATGGAAGGCTGAGTCAGCCTTGAGCCTGGTGGGATTTGATCTACCAAATTGCAGTACTTCACTCTAACCGCTGCGCCACTGAGGCTCTATATAATGATTAAGGAAGATTTAACCTAACATGTGGGAAGTAAAAAGGGAATGTTTGGGCATTAGAAGATTTCAATGGACAAAAGAAATGTTAACAAAACATAAAGATACAATATCAAACAGAATTGATGAATAATGAATAAAATGAATTTTAAGATTGAGAAGAAAGTAAAATACTGGTTACAGCTATGATGAATATGAATTGTATGTTAAGCCCCTGTCACACTGCACCAAGGGATGGAAAGAGGATGTAAAACGGAAAAAAACACTTGCCATCCATTGGTTAACGCGATGCTTCCGTTCTGTACTCAC
>BHFT01044851.1:0-19546 GCA_004320025.1 Laticauda laticaudata
TATAAAATTTAAAATCCAGGATACCTCAGTTGTTGCTTCTTATCCCGGTCAGCCAAAACTTTCACTTCTTAACTTCCCCCAGCACTTTCTTTTCCAGATGAGGGCTTCTTTGTGGCGGCCATTTCTGACCGCCACTCTTACCGCCTTCGGGAAAGGGAGTTTAGCCAGCTGAGGAGGAAAGATGCGGCTTTCCTCAACCCTGCTGGAGTCTCCCCCATCTTCACCACCTCTATGGGGTGGCTTAGGCCCGAAGCCAGCTGGCTCGGGGCGCTCCAGCGGCAAGCCCAGGCAGAAACCGCGCACGATCACGGATTCCTGCCTGCCGCCAAAGCCCTGCAAACCGGAAAACTTGCCTTGTTTGAATACTCTTGTAAGTAATAAAAGCAGGCTACAATTCTAGTAAATGAACAAATAAGGGTCACAACTGCAATTGCTTATCAAAATTCACTGACCAGACCGACCATTTTAAATTTCTTCCTGAATGATTTCAAGAGGCTGTTTTCTGAAGGGTAGCTGTGCATCTATTTTGCAGAATCGCCAGGTGCTACCAGGTTAAGCAATACTACCATAGCAGCTTTAGCTATTATTCTCTTCCATCTCCCCTATTTCCACCCACAAATACCATTTGCATATCTATCTATCTATCTATATATATATTCCATAAAGGAAGCTAAGGACGGTTGCTTGTAATGTGGTGGAGAACGTTGATCAGTTAATGGTTGTTTTGCAAAGATTCTTTTATTATCTTTATGAAAGCACTTCCTGGTTGACCTCAAAGGAAAATTGAGTGTTTTTTGGGCTGAGTATGCCTTGAAAAAATGCTTCAGGAGACCTCACACAAACTCTGTGGCTGGAAAAAAAAATTTTTTGTCTCTGTTTGGAAGATCCAACTTATGTTTGTGCATGCCACTTTTTTCCCCCCAAGTTTGCACAGAAGCTTGAACAAAAGCACCAATGGTTTTAGAGGATAATTTTGCTCGGGTCAGCACTTCTGGGAAACCATTTCACCACCCGTGTTAAGGGTCAATGAAATTGGTGAGACATTGTCTTGCATTAAAACTGGTTTTTATTCCAGTTTTCAGGCCTGCATTTGTCAGGGTTTAAAAAAAAAATACCACCATGGAAGAACAATCCTGAAATGTTTTAAACTTGAAAAGGAATTCTACAACCCCAAAGCCAAACCTCTGGATTCTCTAGAGGGGAAAAAATGTGGCTAGCCTTGGAATGCAAAGAATTTGAAATGTCCAGCAACATTTTGGCTGCTCATAGCTGGACCAGAGCTGCAGAAACCCAACTAGGAAAAAAAATCTCTGTACCAGCCTGTGTTGTTTCTCTGTGTTCTAGATGTTTGTGTATGTGGGTATATGCAGAATGGTTATCTACTGAGAGCTGAATGCAATGAATTTTTATTTTAATGTATGCTTAGTGTACATTTAAAGTGAGAAAGCTATTCTATTCTATTCTATTCTATTCTATTCTCTCCTATTCTATACTCTCCTATTCTCTTCTCTTCTATTCCCATGCCCATTCCCATTCCATTCTCTACTCTGTTCTATTCCATCCCATTCTATTTTATTCTATTCTATCCTATTTTAATTCTATCCTATTCTATCCTAATCCTAATTCCTAAAGCTAAAAGTTCCCCTCACAAATGCTCGTCGTTTCCAGCTCTAGGGGGCAGTGCTCATCTCCGTTATAAAGCCGAAGAGCCAGTGCTGTCCAAAGACATCTCCATGGTCATGTGGCTGGCATGACTAAATGCCAAAGGCGCATGGAATGCTTTTACCTTCCCACCAAAAGGGTCCCTTTTTTTTCTACTTGCATTTTTATATGCTTTTGAACTGCTAGGTTGGCAGAAGCTGGGACAAGTGATGGGAGCTCCCTCCGTTATACGGCACTAGGGATCCAACCCGCCGAACTGCTGACCTTTCTGATGGGCAAGTTCAGCATCTTAGCCACAGAGCCACCACATCCCTTTTAATAATCTTTTAAGAGTCTCTAGTGCAGTGTTTTTCAATCTTGGGAAGTTTAAGAAAGCTGGACCAATTCCACCCATCTTAAACCTCCCCCAAGTGTCAACCCTGAAGCTGGCCCGACCTAAGCCATTTTGAGGCTTCAGTCTTGTCATACTGGAGTTGAGGGATAGGGAAGGGAGAATAGAAATATCTGGGGGTTTGTAGTGAAAACAAAATACTTTCCCCTGGGAACCAAGGACATTCCCACAGATGGTCACAGAGGGGAGGAGTGATATTACCAGGCAACCGGACAGCACCTTGATTGGACCACGTGACAGAGTTTTTCGGAAAAATCTTCACTTTCAATTAGATGAAACCGCGGGAACATTCAAAATCGGTTTTCACCAACTTGCACCAATATGATATATCCAATAAACTATTCTTTGAGGAACCTACCCACCTCAGAATTCTGTTTTGCTATGCATATTACTTGGAACCCTGGCACCAAGGTTGAAAAATTACTGTATTCTGAAAAGAGAGGGTGATGTTTAATCCTTGGTCTACATGCCTTGATTTGTTTTGATCTAGCATAACTTAACAGGAACCCAAGCTGAACTCTCAAGATACATTATTTAATGTTCCGCCCTCTCTCTACAACAGGAGCTTCTTATGAAATTATACTCTCCATCCTCCCAATAAGCCTTAAGAAGCAGCTGCATCCAGGGGTGGGATTCAAAAATCCCAGCAACCGGTTCGCCACCAAGTTGCTGGGCGGGCATGGCCATGGTGGCTGTGGCCTATCAGAACTTCCAGGAGGGCTGTTTTTCACCTTCTCCAGGATCAGGAAACAGGCCCATTTCTGGACTTCTGGAAGACCCATTTTTCCCCCTCCCATAGCCTTCGTGCTGACCTTGCACTTGCATCCAAAAAGGAGTACATGGAGACTCCTGGAAGGGGCGGAGGTGGGATAGGCAGGGCCAGCCGGTCGGTTCAACTACCAGTTCAGCGAACCAGATATAAATTTAACATCCAGTTTGCCCAAACTGGTCCAAATGGGCTGAATCCCACCCCCTGGCTGCATCTCTGTACAAACCTGAGAGGCTCTTGATGATTTACCTATGTAGAATTTCGAAGTACTTTCATCTGCTTGGAAGATGTCTTTGTTCTGTGAATCAAAGCGAAGCCATAGTCCAATTCCGAGGACAGCTGTGCCAGCAAGCTGTGGAGAAGTGAAGACAGAGAGATTCTGTGGTTGAGATGGCTTGAATTCCCCACTCAGGGTAGCCATCAAGTCTACCCGGTTCAACCCACCCTTGACCTTCAGTCCTGCGTGTCTGGGCATGAGCCTCCATGAAGGGAATTTTTCAGGAAAGGTCTTTAGGAGCCGCTAAAGGAAACCCGTGGGATGGAAACCATGCCCTTCCCCTGCTAACTGAGGGCAAAAATGGCTTTGGAGATCCTGTCGTAAAGGATGCACACAACCCCAACTTTGTGCACCATGTTCTGACCCAACTCCTCAAACACGACAAACTCTCTGAACTCAAAGATTCCTTTATAAGGAGCATCAACAGCCTCCGGCAAAAAGTTTCTCTCTCAACGCAGGCTAACAAATCTGTCCAGCAGGGAGATGAACAGTTGTCTGCCACATCTATTCATCTCTGCTCCCTGCATTTTATCCCCAGAGCTAGGATAGGGGTTCGCTAGCAGCGGTGGCTCTTCTGTCCCAGGGATCGGCCCATAGATTTCCACTCTCCTCTGCCTTCAGTGCTTCTGTACATCAGGCACTGGACCCAGCTGTTCCTCCTCTTCCTCATCAGCCACCTCCAGACCTGGGAGCTGTTGACTCTCAATCTAAGGGCTGATAGACAGCCCAGGCTCTGCCTCTGTCTCTCTCCCTCTGCTAGCTCCATTCCCTCTTCCCCCTCGGAGCTCTCAGGTTGCCTTGATGCTGACCTTGACTTCCACGCCTCCTCCTCCTCCTTCTCCTCCTCCTCCTCCTCCTCCTCCTCCTCTGATTTGGCTGCTGGAGGACCTGGTGGCCAACAGGCCACAACACACCAGCTGTCACATCCTAAGCATCATTCTCCCTCTGGCAACCCTGAATCACCCCCTCCCTCCCGTTCAGAAGCAGATAGGAAGAAAGATGGTTAGAAGTGGAGGAACATTAAAAACAGATCCAATCGAGGCCAAACGAAGAGGAGCAACGGAAGCAAGGAAGTGTTTATTGTGTTGCATCTGCAAAATAAGCCAGTGTTTCATCCCACATGATCTGTCTTTCACAAGGAGGATGGGAAGGGGGAATCACAACAGCTGATGGCTCAGCCAAGGAACCTACATCGACCTTGGTGGACAAATTGCATTGTATCTGCCTTTTGCGGTTTTGTTGTGAGGGATTCTTTTCAGTTCTTCTCAGGAACATGGTGTGGCCCTTCAGAGGGATCAGAGCCAACTATGTGCTTCCTGAGTTGTGCCTTTGGGAGTCAATGTCACAAAAGGGGAAAAAACCTGGAACTTGGACCTAGTTAAGCACTTAATTTTTTGATAACAGGTTATTTATACAGTTTTTGCAATTACCTGGGAGTCTCTCCCTGACACCTGAAGGTGTTTTAATGCTTGCACCCAGCTCAACGACAGTTCCACGTGGATGACAAAAGTCTGACTATTCCATTACTGAGAATGTCTGCCCCTCTAATTCTGAACCCCTCCAGCAGTTTTTGAGTTTTAAGTCAATTTCACAACCTTCCTAGTTTATTTTTCCCAGCCTAGGCAAGCAAGGACACCCCCTGCAAATCTTGCCTAACTAACATCATTGTTTCCCTGCCAATTTCCACACCGCAGTCTGGAGCTATACTCACAACAGTTGGGAAAGCATGTGACGATTACAACAATGGGCCATGCCATCATTGCTGATTTCAAAAGAAGAGGAATGCAGAAGTAAATCCGAGTAATAACAAGTTAGGGAAATACAATTCATTGGATCCAGTGAGGCTTGAAAGGCCCCTGGTGATGCAGAATGGTTAAAATTCAGCATGGCAGGCTAACTCTGCCCACTGCCAGGGATTCAATTCTGATGGGGCCTCCCATCCTTCCAAGGTCAGTAAAATGAGGATCCAGATTGTTGGGACAGGCAACAGGCTGACTCTGTCACGTGAAGGGCGCAATCATCAAATCAGTTGGGAAACTGGTAGAATCCCACCACTGGGGTGCATCATCCCTTAATTGTACCCACTCCTCCCCACAAACAAGCCTCAAAATACATTGAGAGATAGATGGACTGAAACAGCTTGGTGGTTGAATGGGGGGGGGGGGGGGGGGGCCTTGAACCCGAGTCTCTTCATCCCACTTCATGGCTCAGCAAAAACTAAGGAGTGCATTTTGAAATCCAAGGGAATCTGGGAACCCCAATTAAGAGAACTTAAGAACCAGGATGGGACCAGAAGCCAGTTAGAAAATAATGACAGTTTGTAGAGGAGGAGGGGAAAAGGAAGCACTGCAAAGCAGGACAATTAAGTCAATGATTTATACATTGTCATGATAAGGAAGAACACAGAGGAACATAAAAGAGCTTTCAGGAAATTTGCCTTGCCTTGCTTTGGTAGAGCGACGGTAAGCTGGGGCCAGAGTGGCCAAAATTAAACAATAATTAAAATGAAGTTTAAGCTTGGAAAACAAATAACAGTGGAAGAGTGTTCTCTCGTCTCCCTGAGGAACAAAAAAAATATTACATTTTTCTATGACCTCTGCAACCAACAGAGAACAGCATGAGACAATGGGAAGAGGTGCCCATTTCACAATTTCCACTAACAACACATAATGCCCACACATGCAAATGCATCTTTCCTATGCAGAGATAGATGGGGAGGAGTTGTAGTTTAAATTCAACCATGGTTTACCAATACACACTTACAAAGGAGCTCAGTGTGAAGCTGAACATTCAAGACAAGTGATACAATCCTCAAAAGACACTTCCCAGAACTTGGGGAATCTCTGGATGTTTGGTCACAGTTCCCACCATGGCAAACAATCATGGTCTGACGAACCAGAGTCGATGGAAGATTTCACCCATCAACCAACATAATCCAGTCGGTTGTTCTGTAGTTCTTTTACTAAACCAAAGTTGGCTCAACATTTAGGTGTCTATTGAGAATCTCCACCTGACATCCTGTCCACACAGGGTGTTTTCCCCCATAATTTTTGGGACTCTGATAATTCCCAGCCATCATAGTTAATTTTTAAGCAAAGGGTTCCTCTCTCACATACATGCTCACTGTTTCTGGCTCTAGGGGGCGGTGCTCATCTCTGTTCCAAAGCCGAAGAACCAGCGCTGTCTAAAAACGTCTCCATGGTCATCTGGCCGGCATGACTAAACATCAAAGAAGGCGCATGGAACGCTGTTATCTCCCACCAAAGGGGTCCCTGTTTCTCTACTTACATTTTTATATGCTTTCAAACTGCTATGTTGGCAGAAGCTGGGACAAGTAACGGGAGCTCACTCCATTTTGTGGCGTTAGGGATTCGAACTGCCAAACTGCTGACCTTTCTGATCAACAAGCTCAGCGTCTTAGCCACTGAGCCGCCACGTCCCGAAAGTTAATTTTAGACATATGTATAATGGTTCCATCAAATGCAGCATGGAAGTTAGCAATGAGGATTTACCTTATGACTATCTGAGGTTTAACAAATTCCATAATCTGCAGCTAAATCCCATTTTTTGTCAGGTGCACTCAAACCCAGCCCATATTACAGTGTGCGTAATCCATGGTTAGTGCACTTTAAAGTCTTGAATGTCTCCATTCTGGCTCAGGAATTCTGGAAGTTGAAGTCCACAAGTCATAAAGGGCCCAGAGTTCCCCACCTCTTATCTACATCAACTCAGCCTCCACTGCCAATGGATGTCAAAACCAGTCCATCTGGAGAAAAAAAAACCCAGCCTCACAACGTGGCAATAGGCTCTATCCAGTGGTGGGCTGTTGCCAGTTTGGACCGGTTCTAGTGAACTGGTACGAACAATGATCAGCTGGCCCTGCCCACCCACCCTATCCTGTCTTACATTTCCTTCTTTTGCAGCTCAGCTCATTCATGTGACAAAGTGTATTTATTTATTTGTTTGTTTGTTTGTTATTGCTGCTTATTCATCCATGGCAACTCGAGGCAGCTTACACAATGTATAACCATATTTAAAACAAAAAATAAAAATAAAAAACAATAAAAACTAACAAAAAGAAACAAATAAATTAATAAAGCACAATGGAACAAAATCTGGAAAAAATAAAAACCCTCCAATGCCATGAAGGAAATTCACAGCCATTGTATTGTTCCATCCCCAACCAGACTGGATCCATACACGATGCCATGGATGGACATCATGTCCCAAAGGTGGTTTCCCAAACAGCAAACTGGACTTACAGGTAGTCCTTGACTTACAACAGTTTGTTTAGCAACTGTTCCAAGTTACAATGGGGCTGAAAAAAGTGACTTAAGACCGTTTTTCACGGTCTCTGTAGCATCTCCACGATCATGGGATCAAAATGCAGATCCTTCGCAACCGACTCATATTTATGACCATTGCAATGTCCCAGGATCATATTGATCCCCTTCTGTGACCTTCTGACTAGCAAAACGTCCATGGGGAAGCCAAATTCACTTAATAACTGCATTATTAACTCATCAACTGCAGTGATTCGCTTAACAATAACAAGAAAGGTCATAAAATAGTGCAAAACTCAACTCAACAAATGTCTTGCTTAACAGCAGAAATGTTGAGCTCAGTTGAGGTCGTACGTTGAGGACAATCTCTTCAGTTTCCCCTCCCCCTTTTGAAAATGTTTTGCTTCTCATCCAAGAAGCTTGTTCAGTTCTTACAGAATTGTTTCTTGTCATTAGAACATTTGTTGTTGTGTTTTTGTTAAATTATACAGAGATAAATGGAATAAATGAGTGGTGGGATTCAAATAATGTAACAACTGGTTCTCTGCCTTAATGGTTTCTTCCAACAACTAGTTCACCAAACTGCTCAGAAAGTTAACAACCGGTTCTCATGAACTGTTGCGAACTGGCTGAATCCCACCACTGAATAAATGTGAAAAAGAGAACTATGATAAATACATTAATTATGTTTGATAAATTCAATAATATAATTTAAATGAATTATGAGGATTGTTACAAAGTGATTAACATCCGTTTTTATGATCAATTGAACAGATTAATTTATTTGAAATTATACATGATTTAATGTAATTGAAGAGGAAAATACCATGCGGAATCTGGCTTAAAATGTATTCATGTTACACAGTTGTTAGATTATTGTTATTAATTTTTAAGATAATAATTAAAAAGTGTTAATTATTAGGATTTAAAGAGGAGCTAAATAAATGATGTATAAGGTAAAGGGGTGGTACACTCAAAATAGTAATTATAGGGGAAATTTTTTGAATTATTTGAATTAGGATGGAGGTTTTTGGAATAATAAAATAAGAATATGCAATGAAATTGCAAATGTAACAGATGAATTGATAAAGCATAATGAATATGAAGATATGAGAATTATTTAAAGTAAAAAGAAATAAGTTAAGAAATGAATAGAAAATAAGTTTGAGAAAAGTATTTGAGAAAATTTATAGAAAATATCTAATGTAATGATATGATATGAAATTAACTGTGAAAGATGGATATTGTAAACAAGGTCATGTTTGTATGGAAATGTGAAAACCTGGAATTATGCTGTTCACTAAAAAAGATGTTTCTGAAATGTGAAAAAATAGAAAACCTTTTTTCAAAAAAAAAGAAGAAGCAAAAGGTTTTCAAAGGGGCAAAAAAGAGAACAAGTTAAGTTCAGTTGCCTTTTTGGAGAAACCACGACCTGGATGATTTGAGAATTTTCATAGACATGGGGACATTGTGGTTTAATGTGTGTGGTGATGCAATGGGGTTCATTCAGTAAGCCAAGGTTAAAACTTCCTGAACATTGTGTAACATAGCACATTGCATAACCACCCTAAGAAAACCCAATTATATCTCCACTTCTCTCACCCTCTTCCCAGTTCATGCCTGTTTTACTGGAACTGAAGTGGGATTTCAGAAGGAGAATCCTTGAAGGGGTGGAGATGGAAGCTAACTGATAGAAAGGGGAGCCGTCTACTTTCTCCATGCCCTGCAGGAAAGGCGTGGAAGAGGCTTCTGGAAGGAGACCAGAGCAAGGAAGAACAGCTCGGTGGCACAGTGATTAAAGTGCAGTACCGCAAGCTACTTCTGCTGCCTGCCAGCTGCCTGCAATTTGGCAGTTCGAATCCCACCAGGCTCAAGGTTGACTCAGCCTTCCATCCTTCCGAGGGGGGTAAAAGGTTCTATTATATCACATGACCTAAAATGGACACCTAACATCAAAAACGCCATCAAAAAAGCACAACAAAGAATGTTCTTTCTGCGCCAACTCAGGAAGCTCAAACTGCCAAGGAGCTGCTGATTCCAGTTTCTACAGAGGAATTATTGAGTCTGTCATCTGCACCTCCATTAACTGTCTGGTTTGGCTCGCAACCCAACAAGACAGACACAACTTCAGAGGATAATTAGGACTGCAGAAAACAAACGAATGGCTCCACTGTTTCAATCGAGACCTGTATACTGCGCGAGTCAAAAAGAGGCTGTGAAATATTTGCAAGACCCTCACATCCCGGACATAAACGTTACAATCCCTTCACTCAAAATGACATTATAGAGCCTGCACACCAGAACAACTGGACACAGGACAGTTTTCCCCGAAAGCCATCACTCTGCTAACAAATAATCCCTCAACCCTATTCACTATCAAAAATCTGCACTACTATTACTGTTAATCTTGTCATCACTCCTTGCTACTACACACCCAACCCCTCCACTTGTGACTGTATGACTGTAACTTTGTCGCTTGTTTACTTACGATTTTATATGGACTGTTTCCTTGTATGTTGATTGCTTATTGTACCTATGACTATCATTAAGTGTCATACCTTATGATTTTTGACTCTGACAAATGTATCTGTCTTTTAGGTATAGCTAGAGAGTATTTACACCAAGACAAATTCCTTGTGTGTCCAATCACACTTGGCTAATAAAGTATTCTATTCTAAAATGAGGACCCAAAATTGTTGGGGACAATAGGCTGATTCTGTAAACTGCTTAGAGAGGGCTGTAAAGTACTACGAAACGGTATATAAGTCCAAGTGCTATTACTTTTGCTAATAGTTGGGATGCAGAAAGAAAACCAGGCCATTCTCCCAGTAGAAAGGCCCAGCTTCCCAGCCTACAACAAACCAGGAATGACAGGAAGTGGGAGAGGAAGCAAAACAATCCAGAAACCCTATTTTTACACACACACACACACACAAGAAATTGGCTTCCTCTTCCCCAGCTTGTGTTCCTGTACCACAAGAGCAATTGACACTCCCTTTTTCAAGGTTACAACACCTGGAAGGAATCTCTGTTGCTGTTTTAACTGCTCTTCAAAACCATGCAAAACATTTTGAATTGATCCAGAAATTCCCTTCCTCCACACTCCTCCCAGTTAAACAACAACTCTCTCCAAGAGGGAGAGAGAGAGAAAGAGATTTTGTTTATATGACTTTCTTCCCACTTTTCCCTGTGCATATTTCGTTGTGCTTTCCCACTGCATAGAAGTAAATACAGGTTGCCCTTGACTTACAACACTTCATTTAGTGATTGTTCCAAGTTACAATGACGCTGCAAAAAGAATGACAATTTTTCACACTTATAACCTTTGCAGCATCTGTGATTTACATATGGATGCTTGACAACTGACTCACATTTGTGATGCTTGCAGTGTCCCAGAGTCACATGACTCTGCGACCTTCCAATGAGAAAAGTCAATGGGGAAGCCAGGCTCACTTAACAACTGGATGACTAATTTAAGAACTGCAGTGATTCGCATAACAACCGTAGTGAGAACAGTAGTAAAATGAGGCCAAACTCACTTACCAAATGTCTCATTCAACAACAGCAATGTTGGTCTCAATGGGCTCATAAGTTGAGGATGACCTGTACCCAATAACTGAGCAAAAGACATTTGAACCTGATTTCTCTTCCTGTATTTATCCATTTTAATAAGTGGTGGGATTCAAAAAAATTTACTCCTGGTTCTGTGGGTATGGCTTGGTGGGCGTGATGTGGCTTGATGGGCATGGCAGGGGAAGGATACTGCAAAATCTCCATTTCCTCTGCACTCCTAACGGAAGGATATACTGCAAAATCCCCATTCCCTCCCCACCCACTAACCTGCTTTCCAGCTCTGTTCTCCTGTGGAGGCAACAAAAGGAGACACAGCCGACCAGNGAGGCGGAGAATAGATGGGGGCGGGGCCAGTCAGAGGTGGCATTTGCCGGTTCTCCAAACTACTCAAAATTTCCGCTACCGGTTCTCCATAACTGGTCAGAGCCTGCTGAAGACCACCTCTGATTTTAATGATAATTTTGACACAATGTCTCCTAAAACAGGGCTCTCCAACCTTGTCAACTTTAGGACTTGGTGGACTTCAACTCCTAAAGTTCCTCAGCCAGCTGTCCCAAAGTGTCTTTTACTACTTGTATCAGGCCAAAGATGCAAAGATTGCGCATCCAGAAATACTTCTGCCGCAGGAGACCATAATTCAATCTGTGGGCTCACTTAAATAACTACTTTGATAATATATGTACAGCTTAAAGTTTGAAACTGTTTGACTCATTCTTTCAGGTTCTCTGGTATCTCGAATTTAACCCTAATCTTCAATCAGGCCACCAAAAATGTTTCAGGCCAGTCAAATAATACTTCGTTCTCAATTTTGGGGGGAGAAAAGACACTACAGGTTGTCTTTGACCTATGACCACAATTGAGCTCAAAATTTCTGTTATTAAGTGAGACTTTTGTTAAGTGAGTTTTACAACTTTTCTCGCCACAGTTGCTAAGTGGATCACTGCAGTTGATAAGTGAATAATCCGGTTGTTCAGTGAATCTGGCTTGCCCTTTGACTTTGCTGGTCAGAAGGTCGCAAAAGGGGATCCCATGACCCCAGGATGCAGCAACCGTCATAAACGTGAACCAGTTGCCAAGCGTTTGAATTTTGATTGCGAGACCATGGGGATGCTGCAACTGTAAAAAACAGCCATAAGTTGCATTTTCATTGTGATGTTGTAAGTTTGAACGATCACTAAATGTACTGTTGTAAGTCAAAGACCACCTGTATAACTTCAATTTCACTGAAATTATGACCAGAACCATAAAAAACTTTGTTGTATCTTGTTGTGGCCTGCCAGTGGCCAGTGAGGAGGTTGGGGAGGAACACGGGCCAGTCCTGGAGTCTGGGGAAGGCTCTGATGAGGGCTCTGCGTCGGAGGCAGAGATGGGGCCAGGGCCGTCTGACAATTANCTGATGAGGGCTCTGCGTCGGAGGCAGAGATGGGGCCAGGGCCGTCTGACAATTATCAGCTGCCTTTGGAGTCAGAGGTCAGTGGGGCAGAAGACCAGCTGGAGCCTGTTTTCAATGTGTGCATGTGCAGAACTGCCAGAAGAAGGGAACAGCTAAGGAACAAGGGTCGACTTGGGAGTAAGGGCACAGGTGGGCAGTGAATGGCCCTTCCCAGAGGGAATAGAAGAGGAGCAAAAAGGGAGTGAGGTTTGCAGGAGACAATTAGTTCAATTCATTTGGGTGAAGATCTGTTCCTGACTTCTTGCCAAGGAGTTGCTGCTACAGGGTAGAGTTTGGAAGATATCAGCCTGGCAACTCTCCAAGCCTGATAAGGTCTGTGGTTGTAATTCACCTCTGAAAAACTGTTTGCCGGGACTTTGCTGGAGAGGAATTCACTTTAACCTAAATAAAAGGGGTTTTATTGGGACGAGGAGTCTGCCTTGGGAAACCTAGGTCAGAACACATTTTAAAGCACACATTTGAAAGCCTGTCGTATATAAAGTATAATTTCTGCATTTTAAATTACAGATATTTCTATAAGAACCTCCTTTTACGATTCATACTGTCTTGAACATTGCTGCGGACATTCCTATATTACTTGGAGTTTAACAATGGCTGGTAGCTTTTAAAACAATCCAACATATTCAGTTATTTAAACTAATTAAACAAATATTACATTGTAAGCCAACTAAAGAGTCTCTCTCTCTAACAGAGAGATGGGTGACAGAAAACGGTAAACAGGTAAATGAATAAAATATTGAAAACTTTAACCTAATTCTATGTTTGTAAACTGCCTCTATGTCTATTTTGTTTGATTTTCTCTCTCTGCTTCCTTTAGGTGTGTTTTTTCCTTTTTTTTCTTTCCCCTTTTCTTAATCAATATAAAACCACAGAAAGTGAAGTTAAAGTCCTATCAACATATTTATACTTCCCCGGAAAGGCAAACATTGCATATTTATAGCATCTTATAAACAAACATCTCTTGTTGGGAAGCTCAACTTAAGGAATAGTTGGTTTTGTTCACCCAGAGTGAAATCCCCTTTTGTAATTCCCAACTTGTGAGAAGCCAAATTCTGATTTTAATCAGCCAATTAACAGAGACATACATTAAATCCCAGCCTAGATTAGTAGCAGAACCTGTTTCCCAACAGGTGCCGTTTTGTCTGTGTGAACTTGTGTGTGTGTGTGTGTGTGTATTCTTTTGCACTATGCAAAATGAAATAAAGGTAGTCCTCAATTTATGACAATGGAGCCCCAAATTTTCATTGCTAAGTGAGACATTTATTAAGTGAGTTTTGCCCCATTTTACCACCTTTTTTGCCACCATTGTTAAGCAAACCACTGCAGTTTTTATCCTTAGAAACACAGTTGTTCAGAGTTTGCATTTTTATTGGTTTATCAAAATATAAAATACAAAAATATTTTTTTCAAAAAAATAATAGAAAACCAGGAGGAGGAGGTAAAAGAAAAAAATGGTGTAATGAGGGAAAAGGAAAGGAAAAGGCACCCATTTCCAGCTCTACAGAACAGTGGTGGCTAACCTTTTTGGGCTCCTGTGCCCAAAATTGTGCACGCACTTCCATGCCTCGCACTCGCATACCAGCACCCAGAAGGCAATGCGCCCCACCACGCCCCCTACTCATGTGCGTGCAATCTCCACCCCCACCACCCCCTTACCTGCACTGCACCTCACAGCTGATTTTCAGCTGGTTTGAGGCCTTTTTTGGCCTCCCAGAGNTGATTTTCAGCTGGTTTGAGGCCTTTTTTGGCCTCCCAGAGGCTTGAGGAAGGCTTCTGCAGGCTTTGCAGGCTGAAAACTAGGCCCATTTTATCACTTCCAGTATTTCCAGAAAAATGAAATGGTGATGAAATGGGCGTAGTTTTCAGCCTGCAAAGCCTGCAAGAAGCCTTCCTCAAGCCTCTGGGAGGCCGAAAAAGGTCTCAAACCCACCGAAAATCAGCTGTGAGTCATGTGCACGAGCGGTGAAGTAAGTTTGCCTGCAGCTCGCATGCCGGCACAAATGGCTCTGTGTGCCACCTATGGCACACATTCAATTGGTTCACCATCACAGCTATAGAAGATTACATTACAAATAATTTTTTTTTAACTTTTACACAACAGTACACACTAGCCATTTCGATAACAACGGACCTGTCTAATGAGCAAAAACAAAATCAAAGTTTCAATTTTTGTTCGTTTTCATGGCAAGCACAAAATCCGGACACAATTTCCCAAAAAGGAACAAGGTTAAATATATCCTCTTCTTGGGATAAAAGAATTCATTTGACCCGCTCTGTAACACGGTTGTTAAGTGAATCTGGCTTCTTCCCCCATCATCTTTGCTTGCCAGAAGGTTGCAAAAGAGGATTGCGTAACCTTGGGATGATGCAGCCAAGGTTGTAAGCCAGTGGTGGGATTCAAAATGTTTTAGTACCGGTTCCGTGGGTGCAGCTTGTTGGATGTGGCAGGGAAGGATACTGCAAAATCCCCACCCCACTAACCTGCTTTCCAGCTCCATTCTCCTGTGCAGGGCAATGAAAGAAAACCCAGCCAAGCAGCTGAGACTCAAGAGGCAGAGAATAGATGGGGGAAGGGCCAAGCAGAGGTGGGATTTGCCAGTTCTCCAAACTACACAAAATTTCTGCTACCAGTTCTCCAGAACTGGTCAGAACCTGCTGAATTCCACCTCTGTTGTAAGCGTGAAAAAATGGTCACAACGGCTTCCGCGTTTGCAGGGCTTCGGGGGACTCAGGCAGGAAGTTCCGTGTCCGTGCCGTTTTCCTGCCATGGGCTTCATCGCTGGAGCCCCGCGAGCGCAGCTGGCTTCGGGCCTAAGCCATCCCGTAGAGGTGGTGAAGAGGGGGGAGACTCCAGCAGAGTCAAGGAAAAGCCGCATCTTTCCTCCTCAGCTGGCTAAACTCCCTTTCCCGAAGGCGGTAAGAGTGGCGGTCAGAAATGCCGCCACAAAGAAAGCCCTCATCTGGAAAAGGAAAGTGCTGGGGGAAGTTAAGAAAGTGAAAGTTTTGGCTGACCGGGATAAAGAAGTCAAACAACCTGAGGTATCCCTGGATTTTAAATTTTATAAAAAGATACATCGCTCCCAAATAAGATTCAGAAGCTGTGAAATGAAGTGAAAAGGGAAAGTTTTTTTTTCACTCTCCCGTCCTGACATTGACAGGCGAAAGAGAAAGAATGAGAAATCGGAAAAAAATCCACTTTTGGCACTAAATAGGTAATTAAACTGGAAAATTAAATGTCAAGGGGACAAATAAATTTCTGAATACACTTAATTTAGTTATTTATTTTTTGCTGTAAGTGGGAAGGGAGAGGTAAAAGAATAAGAGCAGGAGAGGCTGCTTGGAATTTAAAGAAGAAACTAAATGTTAAAATTGTGTACCATAAAGAGCTTCTAAAAGATATATCTTAACTGGACTTTGCAACTGAACCCCAGGAAGAGAAAGTTGAAAAAAAGAAGGAAGAAAGTGTTAAATGAAAACAGTTTTGTGTCTATTTGGATTTGTTTGGTGACTTTGGGACTTTTTGGAAATATATTTGCATGATGCCAAAACAATTGGATGGTGTGTTTTAAAATTGCTTTTTTTCTTACAAAGTGGCATCACCCTTGTGATGAACTGAATAATGGAATTAAAAAAATATAAAAGAGGAACAAGAAGGGAAGGGGCTCTCTTGGCTCTGGGTTTTTCACTTCTTAGAAATGGTGATTGGTATCGCATAACTTTAGTTGGGAACGCCAAGGGGAAAAAGAATGGAGCAATTTAAAAGAACCAAAAAAACACACCAAAAAGGGGAAAAAATAAGGTGAAAAGGTGGGATATACATGTTTTGAAAGCCAACCAGAAAAGGGGAACAACGAAGAGGGAAAATGGGGAGGGTGGAAGAGACAGGGGGTTAAAAAGGGCAGAGTGAAGAAGCAAGGGGAGGGAAGGAAGGAGAGAAGCTACAAAGTTTGAAAGCAAGATATAAAGAAATCGTTAGGACTTGTTCAGGACGAGCCAATGGGTAAAAATATCTAACTGACAAAAAGAGATTCTGCAAAGGTAGATAAGATTGTAATTGTTAATGCTTACATTAAGAAATAATGTTTAGAAAATTTGGAACAACATATGATTAAAAAAGTGGGCATAAAATGCTTAGTTGTATTCGGTGAAACTTTTTTTGTTAAATAAAATAAATGGAAATGAAATAGAAATGAGTGAACAAGAATTAGGAAGGAAATGGGAACACTTTAATGTATACTAGCAATGTTTTACAATAATAGAGTGAACAGGGTTCACATAGAAACTGATGATTCCCTATTCTGAAAAGTAATAGCGTGAAATGTTTAAAGATTTAAATGAATGTTAGATTTTTACATTGATAGATTTAATTGGGTAATGGGATTGTTGTTTTAATTATAATCTCTTCTTTTTTAAAAAAGATATTGTAGTGTAGGCATTCTAGAATGGTACCTAAGCATAATCTAATATTGAACAGTTGTTTAGTGTGTATTATAAATTAAGGTGTTATAAAATTTAGGGGGAAAGATACTAAAAGGCGGCAGTATTCCCAATTGGCAGGTATGATTACATGGACGAAAATGCTGTTTGCTTTAATGGAGAAAAATGTAATGACAGATCGCAGCTGAAACAGAATAGATGGATGTAAGTATAGGACGGAGATTTAAAGTTGAGATGAAATAGAATCAAATAGAAATTAAGGGTAGGACGAATTAAAGAGGGGATAAGCCTATATAGAAATGTAGAAATGGTAATAGAAGATATGAAATGGTATATAAAAATGAGCATGAACTTGGATTTGTGTCTGTACAAGAGGATGTACCCCCGGGGGATCAAGGGCTGCTTTCAAGAAAAAGAGTGTTTTATGTTTTTTCATGTTTGTGTTATTTGCTTGTTATGTTTGGGTTCTTAAAAAAATCAATAAAACTTTTGGGGGAAAAAAAAAATGGTCACAACAAGTCCACTTATTTAGGGCCATTGTAAACTTCAGTCACTAAACAGTCCTGTTGTAAATGTTGAGGACTAGCCTATATATTGAAACTCTATAGAGTTGGGGGGGGGGTTTATTGAAAGAAGCTCATAGATAACCCATAACAGCATTCCAAACCTTTGGGGGTGAAGGACAGGAAAGTTGGCAAGAGGGCATTTTTGAGTCCCAGCTTGCTCAAGCTGTAAAAAGCAATTAATAAAAGCTGAGTGTATATATATATAAGTTAACATATTACATATAATTAAAAAAATAAATTTATAAAAATCAATTACATATAATGTATATATATATATATTTACATATAATTATATATATATATATAATAGTTTATATCTATATCTATTATCTATATCTATATCTATCTATCTATTCTACTCTATGCTATCTATCTATCTATCTATCTATCTATCTATATATATATATTATATAATAATATATAATGAGTTTAATGAATGTGTTTTGATAAGGCCGAGAAACGGTTCCTTCCTGTTTTTTCTACTTCTTTTAAAAAGTGCAAGCTTGCCATCCTGCCTGTTTTAAGAGTTGCGGTCAGTGATGAGAGTTGGAGGATTAATTCACCCCCACTTCTTTTTAAAATGAATGCTTTCACAGGATTAAATAACAAAGGGGCATGAAAGCAATCCAGGAAGTTTTCTCGCTGCCATTAACCTTCCTTGGAGAATAGCTTTGGGGCAGCAGCAAATGAACAGCTTTTGGCACTGAACGGTTTTTAACAGCATGAGAAAATATATTCTGCCCAGACAATCATGTCTGATATAATTGATCATTAGGGCTTAGTGGATCATTTTTTAAAACCGTTAAGATTGAAAAGCAAAAAACTGCATCTAATTGAGTATTTTGTCCCAATTTCAAGAGGAGCAATTTGATTCGTTTATGCTGCACATACCACCAGCAAGTACCAACAATTTAAAATAAACTCCGCTGATTAAAGTATAGGTTGAATAGTTTTATGATCCTAATTAATTTAAGATCCCCTGGATTATTCCCCCAAATCCACACCACAGCTTGTTGCTTTATTAAACAAGTGCATTATTTTGTTAAAATTGAAAACATTCAGAATTTTAAAGTATACATCCGATTGAATATAAAGCAGGGGATAGGGTCAAAGGTCAACTCTTATTGGGCCTCTATTGAGTGGAATTTCCATTGTTTTGTTATGCTGCTTGCTTCTAAGTTCCAAAGTTTCAAGCAACAGCACTTAAGACTTATATACTGCTTCATATTGCTTTATAGGACTCTTGGTTTATAATGCCAGCGTATTGCCCCTCAACAATCTGGGTCCTCATTTTACCCACCTTGGGAGGATGGAAGGTTGAGTCAATCTTGAACTGGTCAGGATTGAACTCCTGGCTGGGGACAGAGTTAGTCCACAATTCGGCATTCTAACCACTGTTTCACCAGAGTTCCTACTAAACCTGTCAATTACTGGGAAATCAATCAAAAGCAAGGGAGGATCTTTAGGTTCAAAATGGTGGGGAGTTTCCCCAAGATATCCCAGGGCCCTTTTCAATCTTACCTCCCACAGCACAGATCAAAAATCAAGGTTTAACTGATCCCTCTGAATTTGCTTACTTCTGTATTGAATCCGAGCCGATACAGATGCGTTTAATAAATGAAACGAAGTAGAGCAAAACCTGGGATCTTCTCCATCAACAAAGGGCAGCTATTTTCTGCTAAGCTTCACCTTACCTGGAGGCATTTGCTGAAACCAACTGGCCAAGCCAGGTGCCTTTCAATCTTTCTGCTAAGCTTTTTCCTTTCTACCCAAGACAAAATACATTGTGTACTGAATGCCTTTGTGGATTTTACTTGAAAGCTGTCTGAGATTGGGATAATAGTTGGCCAAGGACTTCTTCACACAATTCTCAAAGCTCATGATGGAAAAGCCAGACCTGCAGGTAACAGTATTCTCCCTTCACCTATATCAAATCACATGAAAGTTGCAAGCCAAAGAAGAGGGGGTCAACCTATTTTTCCAAAGCACCAGAAGGCAGGACAAGAAGCAATGGATGGAAACTGGACTTCCGGTTTGCCGGGCTTTGGCAGCAGACAGGGATCCGCGATCGTGCGTGGTTTCTGCCTGGGCTCGCCGCCGGAGCGCCGCGAGCCAGCTGGTTTCAGGGCTAAGAC
>BHFT01044852.1:0-11056 GCA_004320025.1 Laticauda laticaudata
AAGGATTCCTTTTTGATACGTTTTGATACGTTTTCAGAAGTTCATTCTAGTTGAGTGAATGGGAAAAGTTCTGTAGCATGACACATGTAGTTATGCTCTGGACTATAGGCATGTAAACCCCTAAAAATACCTGGGCAAAAGAAAGGCAGTGAAATCACTCTAGGTGTAGGGACAATGTAAATTATTAATATATGATAAGTAATGGAACAATTAAAAATAATAGCACAGAGTTTTTTCGCTCTCTCTCCCTTTCTATATCTCTCTTTCTTTCTTTTTCTTTCTTCCTCTTTCTTCCATGCTCTTTTTTCATGCTTTTTCTATCTTGCCCTTCCTTCCCTCCTTCCTTCCTTCTTTCCTTCCTTCCTTCCCTCCCTCTCACCCCCCCTCCCAAACTCTCTCTCACACACGAACCTGGTCTGGGATGAACTGAACTGAATCTGGTGAACTCCAGAGCAGCAGGTGGCAGGAGAACAAAAAAAGCAGCAGCCCCAGAACATTCATCTGCCCACCCTTTTGGAACAGCATGGCAGGGGCAGTGGTGGTGGTGGTGGCAGAGCAGTGGTGGGAAGCAGCTCCAGGAATTCCCACCCTCCCTTTCGTGGTACCTCTGCCATCCCTCTCAGTCTCAGCCCAAATACATCAGAGAAAATGAATGGATGTGGCATGCTCCAGCCACCGCCATTGTCACATCACCCCGAGAACTTCCTGCTCACCCATCAGTGGCTAGACTGTCCCAGAAACGGTGCCTCACATTGGCCTCTTTCCACCTGGCCGGTGGCTTCTGGATGCAAGCAGAGGTTGATGGTTGGAGTGAGGGGAACCACAGTGCTGGTCTCCAGCAGCTGCAAAGGTCAAGGGCATAGCTAGACTTGGAATAAAAGGCTGTGAGCTGTGGCGTAAAGAACTGGGGAGCCCCAGGATGGCTAAGCATGGTTCGGGGGTGCCTGGAGATGGCTGGGCGAGGCTTGGGGAGCCCCAGAGATGGCTGGGCGGGGCCCAAGGAGGCCCGGGGACAGTGGGGGAGGGGCTAGTATGACCCACAAGCTTACCTGTGAGCAAGAAAATCAGGGCTGCTCAGTTGGGGTTAGGGTTAGCCTAACTCAGCTACATGGAACAATGGAAAGCCTCATGTCAGCTCTGGGCTGCTTCTCTCACCTGCTCTTGCTGGGAGAGCCTCTCCTGGAACAGTGAAGAGCTTGCAAATACCCCTCCCTTTGGGAAACAGATCCTGGGAAGCAAAGAGAAACAGGATTCAACCAGGGTGCTTCTCTTGCTGCCCAGGAGCTGTTTCCCAAAGGGAGGGGAACTTGCAAGCTTTTCGCTGTGCCACAGCAAAAGGCAGGCAGCAATGGCTGGCCTAATAGGAGGGCAAAAGCAGGCTGCAGGCATGTCGTGCATGCGCATGATGTTGTTCATGTGCAATAGGGACTAACTGGGCGGGGAGAGGAGAAGCCAGTGAAGAGGGGTGGGGCCAGTCAGAGGCCCGATTTAACTACAGAGAATCATAACAACCAGTTCTACTGAACTGGTTCGAACTGGTAGAATCCCATCCCTGCATTCATCCAATATGTCTAAGGATTATTAAAAACAGACATCATACAGTAGTATCAGTTAGTTAAATAAACAGACACATATATCAGTTTTAACTGAAATGTAAGATCATCTCAGGATGAAGAGTAGACAAAATATTTACTAAGACACAAGACATTTACTAAGATACTAAGACATTTACTAATCCAGCACAAGGTTCTCCAGCTTGTTAATCTTTGTTTGCTAACTTTAACTGAAACAACTATCTATCTCCTACTCCAACAAATATGTGCTCATGGCATACCTAGTAAACAATCTCAAACAGAGCTCAAAGAGGATTGGGTAAAAATTCTTGTAAAATAAGGTAGCTACTTCACTGACAAAATAAATTGATCTCCAATTACATTATCACATCTGCACCCATATTCCCAAACAGAAATATTCCAAAAGATGTTTAGATGTTTAAAAAGTGATTAAAAATTATATAGAGCTATAAATTATTTCTTCTTAAAATATAACCGAGGGTGAATAAGGAATCCTATTCTGTTTTAATAGAGGCAACATTGCCCCACCATGCTTGCTTTGTAAAGACTTTTTACTTGCTTTTCTGTCTAGCTTTAGAAATAACATTAGCAAACTTTTAAAAAGTCTGCAGTCATGGAGTATGAGGTGTCAATCATTTTGTTTACTTTCAGTTGGAATAGAATAGAATAGAATAGAATAGAACAGAATAGAATAGGCCAACTTATTGGCCAACTGTGATTGGACACACAAGGAATTTGTCTTGGTGTAAATAAATACTCTCAGTATACATAAAAGAAAAGATACATTCATCAGGAGTTGAGAATCATAAGGTACGACACTTAATGATAGTCACAGGGTACAATAAGCAATCAATCATACTTGGAAACAGTCAATATAAATCATAAGTATACAAACGACAAAGTTACAGTCATACAGTCACAAGTGGTAGGGGATGGGTGATAAGGAATGATGACAAGATTTAACAGTTATAGTAGTGCAGACTTTGTAATAGTTGAACAGGTTTGAGGGAATTATTTATTTAGCAGTGATGGCTTTCAGGAAAAAACTGTTCTTGAGTCTAGTTGTTCTGGTGTGCAATGCTCTATAGCGTCGTTGTGAGGGAAGGAGTTGAAACAATTTATGTCCGGGGTATGAGGAGTCTGTAAATATTTTTGAATCGTTCTTGGTGCTTGTATTATCCTGCCTCTCCATCATGACAGAAGGATGTTATTGTTATGTTTCTAAAATGTAGTGGAGCCTTGGGAAAAGGTTTCCTCTCACCAATAGTTGTTCATCACTGATATACTACACCTTCAGGCTGCCATTTCTTAAAGACAGAAAAGTCCTTGGAGATTGAGAGTACAGCATTGTTTTCAGTTATTTTACATCCTTGACAACTAATTCCTGAGAAACTAAAGTGATTAAAAATGATTTACATGAATCTTTATTTTTTGAAGTATTTGAAATATTGACTGAAATAAGATTATATATGTGCATTTATGCATTTTTAATGACACAAGGGACCCAACAAAAATCCTAAATATATACACATAAGTACCATCACTAGAATATCCATGAAGAGATCTGTCAGCATTTATTTTCTTCATAAATATATACTGAGGACCAGAGAAAGACTACTAAAAAAATTAAAAATCAGATATCAATTGTAAATAGCTCATTTGGCAATATGAGCTCATTTGGCACTCTTGCTCATATAGCAAGAGTGGAAATGATACACCCATGCATGTGTGGATGACAAATTATTTAACTTCATATTTTAACATAAACATTACTTTCCTGAAACAATGTTAATTAAATGTAATTATCACAATGTACAGGATATGTACAGGATATGCAATGAAATTTTCTAACCAAAACATATGTACAAAAATGTATCAACTTGGAAAAAAGTATCCATAAAATTAGGCATACATTTGTGAATATACTTAATATTTCATATGGAAAGATACTGTTTGCAAAATGTTGCTTATGAGGAAAAATGCAGAGCAAATAAAAAAAAATTATTTCGGGAGAAATAAAGAATCAATATGATGGAGTTTTAAGATAGTAGAAAAAGAGGAGATGACATTGCAGGTGTTTATTGAGTGACTTCAATTCTCAGTGCAACCTACTTCACAGTGACTGTAATTGTCACTAAAAATTGGAAGGAGAGCCATGTATCTTTCTTTTCATTCATGCAGAAAAAGAGATATAAACCTCACACAAAATTTAAAAATAGCACACATCTCTCTTAAAATATAAAGTTGAGTTATTAGCAAAATAAGGTGAAACAGAACAGAATGGAGGTGAAATCAAATATCATAGTGGCATTTTCCTGAAGCATGAATATTTTAAATGAATAGAGATTTAAATTCTCTTTCTATCTACCTTTTTCTAAATCAGCTATTTTGAATTTACTATTTAAATGCTGACTTTACTTATGTCCTGCATTGAAAAGATTTCTTGGAAAGCAATATAAAAACATACCTTGCTAATGAATTAATAGTATGCTGACCTTTTGCATAAGTTAAAGCTGTGCAGGTCTTTCTGCTTCACCACATTACTTTATTATGGCAGATCCTTTCTGCCTCTGTGTCAAGAGTTCATTTGTTGTCATGCTGAGCTTTAGAGTAGGCCAAATCAGCATGAGTAGCATCTGCCTGCCCTAAAGCTCAATGAATTATGAAAGACACCTCTTCTTTCTTCCAAGTTATGATAGAGGTTGATTTTTCTCATGTTGTGCCAAACAGGAGCCTCATCATATCATATTTACGAGGGCTAAAAAAATGACAGAACTGTTAGGCAAAGTGTAACCTGTGCTGTAAGCTCAGAATATTCATGAATTTTCCCTCAGAATCTAGAAACAACACAGAAGACAAAAACTATGTAGGCAGCTTATCTAACCATATTCCTTTTGGAGCAATATTTGTTGTCACATGATATATGGTGCAACTCTTTTTATTTTTTTTTAAATTAAAGTATCACTAGTTCTATATCTTGAAAGGAAGACTATATCACCTGTGAAAAAAGAATAGTTTGTACTTCTATACCATTTTTTCTTCACAAGAGATATCAATTTTAATACATATTGTACATGCAGGCATGCCTCTTAGTCTTGAGTGTTTATGGCACTTCTGAGAGTTATCATCACATGGAAGATAGGTCAACATACTTTTATGCTAATTAAAGCGCAGGAGAAATAAGTATGAGAAAGAAACCATAAGCAGCTTTGTAATCCTCTTCCTTTAGTCCAGGAATGGACAACCTCTGATCCACAATCCCAGTGGATCCAAATTTCCTTTTCTGCACTGGGATCTGTGATTTCCTACCAACATCTGAAAAATGTACAAAACTGCAGAGACTTGGCCATATTGTTCAATAGAAATCAAAACTGACACAAAGGCATTGATACACACATACTATGGGAAGATTGCAAAATGGGTAAATAACTTTATGCTATAGATAAATACCTTTATACTGCTATCCCCTGATGCAGTTTCCTGAGCCCTAAAAGCATCTCAGGCCATATGGATTAGGTCCAAAATTAATATGAAATTACCAGCAGTATTAGAGTCTGCAGTTATGAAGGTGTGTGGGGGGGGGGGGGTNTATGAAGGGGGGGGGGGGGGGTGTCGCAGACCTGTCACACAGAACAACATTGATTAACTTATGGAAAATCAGTGATGCCTATGTGATGGACTTGTACCCCTGAGTATGTGGAAATTATGCTGTCTATGTTGAAAATGTGCCTTGCAAGCAGGATAGCTACTTGGCTGGCAACATGTGGTGGGCTAAGATCCTGGGAAATAGGGAAATTATATTGATCATGTATATAAATATAGTTATATTGTGATATGTAGGATGTAATGAATAAACTGTCAGAGAATATTCATCAACTGGAATAAAGCTTCGTAACAAGGTTAGCCAGTGAATAGACATAGCAACTAAGTCAGCCAATGAGGACTGTTTTGAAAACTGAAACTAGAAGTAGCCTAGGCTGGAAACTGAAACTAAAAGTTGCCTAGGCATGGCTCTATGTTGAGCTCTGAGCTTGTCTATTGAAGATGAAACTAACTTGCTTGCTTGCTGAAGACTGGAGCTCTGCTCTGAACTTGCAACATGTTTCTGTTTGAGTTTGCTCCATTTTGGAGAAATCTACAACTGGTTTGTAAAATCTACATAGGTTTATAAAGTTGTTAAATGAAGCATCAGCCATCTGTGTTTATTTTTTGGCACTGAATTATCACTGAAAATCTCTCAAAAGATTATGGACCCAGAAGGCCAGAGACAAAACTGAATTGTAATTAAAACTGAGAGACTGCCTGTTTTAAAAGTAAGAAAAAAGGCAAGAGGCTTTGTAGGATGGCTGAAAATATTAAAGAGAGCTCTCTACCCAGTTTGGGTCAAAAGAACTATATTATTTGGGCTGCAAAGATGGAATGTTTCCTGAAGGCTAAAGAGCTTTGGAATATTGTTGAAAATTCACTCCAGGTACCATTGAATGCTGCAGATCAGAAGCTGCATGATCCTCAGGGATATAAGCATTTGCTTATATCATCTTAAGGTTAGAAGATGATTTATCAATATAGATGATTTAAAGACTGCAAAGGAAGTTTGGGATAAATTGAGGACTTTTCATCTGAGTGTATCTGCATCAGTGGTGGGATTCAATTTTTTTTTTTACTACTGGTTCTATAGGTGTGGCAGGGTAAGAATACTGTAAAATCTGCCATCAGAGGTGGTATTTGCCAATTCTCTGAACTACTCAAAATTTCTGTACCAGTTCTCCAGAATTGGTCAGAACCTGCTGAATACCACCTCTGATCTGCATGCAACATCGTACAATTATCAAAAAAATCATATAGAGCTCGTTTGCAGCCAGGAGATTCAGTGGAACAGCATTTTGTTCATATGCAAACTTTGTGGAATTAGGACAATGTGGGATGAGGATTCCTGGATCTCAGAAAGTACTCTTAGTTTTAAACAGCCTAGATGAAACTTGGGACATTGTGTCTGCAATGTCTGAATGCAAACCAAAGCAGGAATTGAGTCTGGAAGGTCTGAAAGCAAGCCTGATAGCTGAAGAGCAGAAATGCCATTATAGAAAAAGCCTCAAGGAGGAGAAATCCCTGAGGAGGGGACCCAAGGAGTAGAATGGAAAATTCCACAGACTGGCTGTCTCCAGAGAAGAAAAGAGCAGCAGAGGATATCAGATTACAATCCAGCAACAGAGACATCTCACTTAAAAACAGACTGTTTATTGCAAGACAGAAAAAGTTTGCAAGGACAGGTTGATGGATAGATTGTTGTTGCAAAAGTTTGAAATAGTAATGGAAGATATCAATGGATTATTGACAGTGGGGCTAGCCAAATGTTTATTAATAATGCTAAATTGATTCACAGGATGGATGCAGCTGCAGGAAACACAGTAACCTTGGCAAATGGCAAGAAGACTAAAGCCATTGGAAGAGGCAGTGTGCAAATTCCATATTTGCAAACAAGGTTTTATAATGTTTTATGTGTGCCAGAAATTAAATATAATTTGCTGAGTGTCTCTAGTTTAGACAAGCAAGGATTTGAGACCACATTTGTAAATGGGCAGTGTCTTATGAAGAAAAATGGAATTGTATGTGCAAAGGGAATAAAGCATGATAACCTTTATATGTTACAGGGACAAAACGTTCAATGTGCACAAACATTTGGCAATGTTGCAAAACATGATTCATGTGTTCATCTTTTGCACAGAAACTAGGTCATACCAATTTTAAAAATGTTCAAAAGATGAATCAGTATGCAGAAGGATTGCATGTAAAGGGATGTAAGGCATATTTGGATTGTGCAATATGCAAAACATCAAAGTCCAAGTCCCAATGCATTCCTAGTAAAAGCCCGGTCCCACTGGCTGACAGACGCAAAACGTATGCATAAAGGACACAGCAGACGAGCAAAATTTGGTGGTGCTCCATCCATTGTCATCCGCTCAAAAAGTGGTGAAAAAATTTGCATAAACAGAACAGAAAAGAACGGAAAAGAACGGACGTGGGTAGTATGTAGCGGGGATGTTAAACGGATGTTCATAGGAAGCCTAGTGGATGAAAGCAGATGGAAGCGGATGGAAGTGATGACACCTCCAAAGGGGTTCCGGGGGATAATTGCAAAGTGGACGCGATAGCGGATAAAGCGGATGCCATCACCGTAAGCCTAAATGAAAGAAAGGGATGCCGCGCGGATGTATATCGGATGCAAACGTTCACTGCACATCCTTTCTATTTCTGTGCTACTAACGATTGGTATAGACATTCCATGTACCTTTTCTTTCTCTCTCTTTCCGTTTCAGCTGCAGCGGATGTGAGATGCGAGGATGCCCAGAGGATGCAGAGAGGTACAGCGGACGTTTAACGGATGATAAACGGACATAGAATGTTTGTTGCCCGTATTCGCGGATTTACATCCTACACGAGTTCATCTGTTCACAAAGTTTTGTGCAGCTCAAAACTTCTTGCGTGGATGAAATCACAGTGGATGGATGCTTGACGAATAGAGCGTATGAAACACGTATGCAATGAGTACACAATGGATGCATAGTGTTTTCCAACGGATGGCAAGTTTTTTTTAATGTATTACATCCTCTTTGCATCCGTAAGTACAGTGGGACCGGGCCTTTAAGCAAGAGTAGCAAAAGGCAGACAACAAGAGCTCTAGAGCTGGTACATGCAGATTTGGTGGGCCCAATGCAAGCCAGTTTGGGGGGAACTAAGTATGCACTGGTCCTTGTAAGATGACTATATAGAAGGTTTAGGTTCTGCTATTTACTAAAGAGTAAAACAGAAGTGCTACACAAATTTAAGCAATGGGTAAGCTTTGTAGAAATAAGGTATAAACAACAGGTATGTCAGCTGCAAACTGACAGAGATTCAGAATTCATGTCAACAAGTTTTCATGTCAACAAGTGGTTGGCACAATTAGGATTAAAACACACTGGAGACTGGAGCTCTGCTCTGAACTTGCAACATGTTTCTGTTTGAGTTTGGTCCATTTTGGAGAAATCTACAACTGGTTTGTAAAATCTACATAGGTTTATAAAGATGTAAAATGAAACACCAGCCATCTGTGTTTATTTTTCTTAATTTCAGTTTATTTTTCTTAATTTTCTTAATAATTTCAGCTGAATTATTGCTGGAAAACTCTCAAAACTACTCTGTTGCAAGGAGGCAGAATCCTGAAAGTCAATATGTTGGTGGACTTAAGTTATATAAAGGAAGAGTAAAGAAGGGGAGGTTTTCGATCAGTCTCAAGCCATCCCTCTTGACTGCTTGTCTGATTGACCCTCATTCCAATTTGGCTACTGTAAGTGATTTTATGTTTGCTATGCTTTAATTCTAATAAACCTCTGAATCCTAAAGTGAGACCTTTTGTGGTGTGCTGTCTGTTTAATTGTTATTAAGTGCAGCTATAATCATAATCAGGTTTCCCCCTGACAATACTCAATCATAGACTTAACACAGCAACATAGATAGGTTTTCTCCCAAACATGAACACCTAAAAACTCCTGGCACCTACTTATGCATGGCAATTCATCATTTTATCCTCTGCAGCTAATGGACATTAAAATATCCTCACTCCTGGTACAATATGTTGGTTCTTCATATGCATGCATCTGCCCAAAATAAAAATATGCAATCCTAACAGATTCCATGCTTATGCTTATGCATTCTGGAATTATTTCTTACCAGTAAATAAGACATTTAAACTGGTAAAAAAATCAGAGAATATCAAATAGTTGAATCTGTAGAACTCACTTACATGAAGAGCAAAGTCCCTCACTAAAATCATATTTTGGAACTGAGGTTTAAAATTTATATTATGCTTCTATGGCCTTATGTTTTAGATGTATTAGAATTTGAGCAGCTTATTTGTAAATTGAACTGATATTTGGATTTCTCAATTAATTTGAAATATTTATTTCTACTAGTTAAAGTGGTGTTATTTTGAAAGACTTCCATAATACTATGCAGCATCATTAGGAGAATATAAAGCTGTGAAGAGTTTAATTCAAACTGACTGAGGATAAATAAACATAAAAATAAAGTTTTCTTTAAAAGTAGCACTAGACTTTAACTTCAAATCTATTTATTTCATAATTTAAAGATCACAAACCTTCAGTCTGCGATCTTGGTCACCGCTGCAAAGGGAATTTACAGACACCTTAAATGCCTTCCAAGTTGGATTTAAGTTATTCATCACCACCTAGAAATTAAAGAAAAAGAATAAGTTTATTTCAGCTTAAAATGCAAAGCTATAATAATGATTTACAAATAGCTCTTTTTTCAAATATATTTTTAAATTGGCAAGAATAATGAAACTTTACAAATAATTAAGCATGGTATCTTTGCCTACACTTTTTGATATACTTTTTGAATGTTGTTTTCTTGCCAATACAGAACATGCTCCATAAGTAATGGCTTTCACATTTGAGGTTTTTTACAGGGTTTTTTTGTTTTTTGGCCATTAGGCTCCTTTCCAAAGCCCTTTAAAATCATTGGGAATTTTTTTTAACTGATTTCCTTTGCTGTGGATGAAGCAAAAATAAAGAATACTGAATGAGAAAACAGGGGCTCTGCCATATACATTTGATTAAAAAGTAAATAAAAATAAATAAAATATTGAAAAAAGATATTAAAATAATAAAACTTTAAGAGCAGGGAAACGAGATTCACTCCAGAATGAAAAGAAGTACTGGGAAGAAATTCATTCTCTTTATATCCAGTTTATAACTTGTTGGTGCATCTTACATCCCACTAATAAAACTTAGATGATTGCAATATTGGGGACACTCTGATGTTAAGAAAGCTAAGTAATGAACTGAAGAACATTAAGAAAGATGTGGGAAACTTGGAAATATATCCCAATAAAGCAGGACAATTTTTTTGTGGTTGTGGGCACAGCTTTTTAAAATTTCCATTAGCCACCGAAGACATGACAGCAATGCATTTCCATCATGGGGGATCTGAAATTTTAAATCACTAAAGCTTTTGGAGGAGTTAATGTTTTTTTTAAAGATACATTTTAAAGATTTATTGCATCTACCCTCTTTTCTCCTCTCACGAAAATTTAAGCAGTCTAAGATGAATATTTTGCCACGATATTTTAACAGCACATTTCTGGGACCTTCTAGAGGGCATAAAAATGGGGCTGAAGAATTGCATGGAGTGTTTAGCTTGAGAAAGATATTGTTAAAGGTCATAATTATTTGAAAATATATATCATGATGTCACAATTATATTATTCCAGAGAATCCAAACTACAATGTAGATTCTAAGCACAAGGAAAATAAAGCCCATGTCATACAGCACCAACGGATGGAAAGAGGATGTAAAATGGAGAGAAATGATTGACATCCATTGGTTAACACGATGCATCTGTTCTGTACTCACTGCGTCCATTTTTCATACTCTCTATCCATCCAGCATCCGTCTACTGACATTTCATCCGCTCAAAAAGT
>BHFT01044854.1:0-27400 GCA_004320025.1 Laticauda laticaudata
CTTTGTTTCCATAAGATTACATTTAATCGGATCTCTGGAAACAGGGCATGGACATGAAAAAGTTTCCGGGGGGACTCCAGCTCCAAGACAAATCTGATCATGTCTCTGACCCAGAAATCAGACAGTTGAGGAGACCCAATTGGTCCATGAATAATTTAAGCATCCACCAATGGGAGCCGGGTCCGGGGAGTTATCTTGGTGATGCCGGAAAAAAAAACCTATCCCTGCTCCTCGAAAGCGATCTCTTGGATTGGCCACCCCTTCTGTTCCTATACCCCGAAGTCAGATCTCTCTGGCTGCTGCCCTGTGGTTCTGAATGATGGGGGTCTCAGGTATTATGGGTTGAGAAGAATCCCTGATAAAAGGGCCGAAAGGATCCCCTCCAAAAGCGACTGAGGGTTTCTCAAATTCTGACTTCCAAAAAAGGGGAAGATTTTTTTTGTTTTGCTTTCAGGTTTCGATTCAGCAGCGGGCCAAGGGCCAGGCCAAAAGAGACTGTCTCCTGCAAAGGAGATAAAGCAGCTTGCTTTTTGTGCTCAATGTCCGCTTGCCAAAGTTTTTATCCATAGTAAGCGTTGCGCTGTGGCATGTAAAAGTAATGGCCCTGGCTGGAAAAACTTGCTTGACCACATGATTAAGTTGCGTCAGCTTGAAGAATTCAGCGGCTGCGATAAGTTTTGTCAATATCTTGGTTGTGCTCTAATGTTGGAATTAGGGACATGCTCCCGTAAGAGACTCAGCCACCTGAGAGAAGCATGGGTAAAGAAGGAAGCGGCTATGGCCACTCTGATGGCCCACGCATCATTACTGAGGCAAGCCTCAGCTCCGTTTTCTTTCCGGCTTTAACCATCAAATGCTTCACTGGGAATGGAGGATGAGGATGCTAATCCCACTATAGGTTCATTCTACCTCAGAGTATTCCAACAATTTTGAGAAATCAGGGCCAAAATTAAAAATATTCCTGTCATATCCCAATGGGGGCAGCAATAACACAAACTGCAGGACGCCCACTGATTTCTAGTACAGGTCATAGAAAACATGTTGAGGGAATTGGAATACATCATGCCTCGACGTACCAGTTGTTTTGGAAAAATAGTAGATCTTCTGTCCCACTTCTGAAGGGAGTTTGGCAGTTGTAGAAGGGGACCGATTTGTTCAGGTGCTGCAATGTTTTTGCCTTAAAACAAAAGTTGATCTGAATAGTGTGTGGGCAGAATAGCCTGAAAAATACCGGTTTGATTCAGGAATAAGGCCCTAATCTCAGACATCCCACTTTTTGCGGGTCTGCTTTGAAGGGCCGGGTCACTGTCATGTATTGATCTGACCCAATCCTGTTTCCATTTGATCAAAAGTGATTCCACTCTTCTGTTCCTCCTCCTCCCTCCTTCCTGCCGGCCCTTGGAGGGGCATGTCCCCCTGAAACTGTACCTGGGTATAGTCTTGCTCCGATATGGTCAATGACCTAGAGATTGAAAATCATAGTAAGTTGGCGTTACTGGTGTTCCCTGGTCAGAACTGTAGTGTTGAAGACTGCTTGCAATTCCTGAGCGGATTGCCAGCTCCCATTCATGCCTTAATTCTTCTCTGGAATTTCCTCTTGGAAGAATGTCGTCCTGTCGGGAAAAAAGGACCGGGCAGGCCGTCGCGATGTGAATTGTAGCTTTCAGGAGCCCTTCATGTGATCTGTGTTGCCAGGTAACTGGCCTGTTGGACTCTGGCGAAATCAAGCCTGTGTTTGGATGCAGAGGGGAGAGATCTAGGGAGGAGGAGGTAGATGGTACTGGACTGGGGGACAGAAGGTCTGTGAGGCCCTGTGTGCCTCCCTTGCACACCTATCATTTTTGCTTTCTAATGCTTTATGGCGCCTGTTGGCATCCTTTTCTGAAAGCTTTAGAAATGACTTTTGTCTGCTTGGATTTGTGCCTGAGATTTTAGCTTTGACCCTTGATGTTGAGGTCTGAGAGCTACTACTGCCTGCCATTTTGAATTGAAAGAGATGCAGTATGCTTGTTATTCAAAATGATACTGTTGAGGCGGTTGGCATGCCCAGGGGCCTGATCCAAGAAGGGACTGGTTGCCCTGATAATATCTTATCCCCTTGTTTTGCTTTGTTTTGTTTTGTTTTCAATTAAGATATATGTAAATATAATATGAGTCGTATCACAGTAATATCATTCCATATTAAGATATTAATACTGAATATTTTATTATTATTATTATGATTGGAGTAAATGAAAGTCATATATATATACATATATAAATTAATAGAGAAATAGCTTGATTGAGTGAATATCCAAACAGCCAAATTAAGAATGCCTGAAAGGCCAAGATAATAAAGAGAGGCCTTCAACAACTTCCCTGCACAGGTGGACACGGGCCTGGGTGTTTGCTGTTGTGCTGCTGGGTGGGTCAGGCTGTGAGGGTTATGCCAACAATAATACATGGTTGGCCTCGAATCTAATAAGAAAACGAGGTGCAATAATTTCTTAGGTTATCAGAAGGAAAAACCTCTTATTGGGAAGGAAAACTACCTCATACAGCTCAAGTTACAAATAGCACGGCCACACAATTTTTAAAAACAAAGGCAAAAACAATGGCCATTACTTTTGGCGCAGGTGCACTTCCCAGCAACAAACTCCTACCAGGTGGGGAAATGCCTCCGATGGCTTATCTTTGTAGCTAAAAGGAACGGCGGGAAAGGGGTGGAAAGAATTCTTTCTGCTTTCCACACCAAGATGGCATTCTGAGGGGAAAAATCAAATGACACAACTCGGATGAGAGCGAAAATGCCCATGCTACTATTGCCAATATAGAGAAAGGCAATGTGGAATCACAATGGCAGGGGGTAGAACAAGCAGGTGGAGGGGGTGCTCAGAGCAATGCCAAAGTCGCTCTCTGCTTTAGGCGCGAAACAGCGCTGCCTGAAAATGCAAATGATCTCTGACGACCAGATGGAGAGAGCTAACATCAGGAGATTGTAATGTGATTTGGAGGCTAAAAGCCTGAAAAAATGAACTGGACTATATCCAAACCAGCTGAGTAATACCCCTCTTTTGGCCAAGGAAGAACCAAAAGCACTGCCTATCCACAATGAGGCTAAGCCAAAACTGGGGAATGCTGGGGAGGAGTCTTGTGGAGGAGGAGGAGCGTTCCACAAATTAAGCCCAGCCTAGACATGCAGAAACTGAAGCACCTCCCACTACTGGATGCCCAGAATGGGAGAACTGGGCCTTACTCACAAAATTTCCAAATACTTCTCCAAACCCTGAAGGTACATGATATATCATCCATTGAATCCAATGACTTCATTTGATCACATTAAAAGTTGGAATTGTGTACCTTCCCTGTTTGTGGGGAAACTAATCAACTAATAATGTGTATTGATCCAAATAATTTCCTGAATATGAACTTTTGGGAATCTGCACAGCTGTTCTCAGCTGTTTGTATTTACATGCAAATCTAAATGAGGTATTCTATCTCACTGGGGTCAAAAAAGTACCTGAGATAGTGTAACAAGAAGTAACTCTGAATAAGAAGGTTTTATGTTGTTTTAACAAACTAATTTAATTTTCACCATGCAGTGTAGCTTGGTCAAACCAAACAAAGAAGAGATTGCACAATCATTTGTCCAGAATGAAATAGGATTTTCTGCTGGAGCAGGGAGGTTGAATTAAAAGACCTTCAAGATCCCTTCCAACTCTGTTTTTCCTATAAGCATTGACAAACACCTCCACTATTGTGATGACCCAGAGTGTAACACAAATGTAACAAAAGCCAAAATGTAAATAAATGTCCTTTAATGATTCCAACTTAGCCCCACTGTTCAATAATTCTCAGTTGGAGATAAAACTTACTCAAAAATAGTCTTCAAAAGAAAGCAATACAGTCCGAACTTTATGAGCAGATAGAGGTGAAATAAAAAAAACTAAAACAAACTACAATGAAGGAATTTCCACAATGGATCAGGATAAGTAATTACCAAATTTCAAGGAGATAACAAGGTACAGTCTGTTGGAAGGACGCCAAACAAGATAACTTCAGCCCAGAATAACACACACTTTGCTTCTGGTAACGCTGTGTTTTAACCGTCTCTCTTATATATTATTCTCCCCAGCTGCAACCAGTGAGAAGGATCATGGCCAATTCCTCTCTCGTAAACCAAGCTGTTTCCTTCTCTGTTCCCCCCTGCATGTCCTAGGATGCAGAGGGGATGGCCCTGATTCTTCCTCTGACTGCCCAGCTGGCCTCTGCCCTTCCCCAGCCTCCTCCACAACCTCTGGAGCCAAACCTCCACTCCCTGTCTGCTGTTCCTCCTCTCCCTCAGAGTCCAACACTATCAAGGGCATGACACTTATGAAGTGTAATTCTATAAAATCTTCAGTTCCTACGATACATCACAGCATAAAATTATGGCTTTCTAATTATTCCTACTCAAATTGTAAACTGAAAGAATCAAATTCATGTTATTACACTCATATAAAACTTAACCCTTATTTCGATTAAATTAATATTGAGTTGATCATTTACTGTTCTCTATCTTCCCCCATTCCAGTTTCTTCAATTGTAACTGCATTTCATTTAGGCAATTCGAAATTAAGAAGTGGAAAAAGTTGTAATGATAATTACTAGACATTTTGTGGTAATTGTGCTGGGGAAAATCAATTATACTTCTAGGAGGGAGAACTGTTATTTTATTGAGATATGGCCATGATAATTGCAAATGATTATTGCTTACTTCCAAATGCCAAAAAAAAAAAGAAGAAGAAGATATTCTCCAAGGGTTCAACAGATCTAGGAACAAGAACAGTATTAACAATAAAGGAAACAGATGTCAGTAAAGTTTCTGCAGGATTTTGAGATGTTAAAATGGCAAAGAAAGCTTATCTACTATGTTTGCAATGTATGTACCAGGAAAATGAAGATGTGAACTCAGAGCTGAATTGCCTCCTGAAAATGAAAGTATGCACTTGTCAAGATAACATAAACGGATCCTAAGAAATCTGGTTAGAAAAGTCTCCATAGGAATTTTATTTTTGCTTGTACTTAGTTGTAAACAGTTTGGCAAAACTTGAGTTTGACAGTTAACAAAATGTAGAGAGCAGAATTAAGTTTTATGTTCTGAGAAGGGTGAAAAAGTCCCCTCCTGAATAGCTACCAACTGAAAGGGATATATCCTGAGAATTGCAAATTATCTCCTGTGGATGCTTGAGTAATTGCTTCCTGGTTAAGCAGTAAGCAGAGGTTGTAGGAGCAACATAAGAGAGCCATGGTGGTACAGTGGTTAGATGCAGTACTGCAGGCTAACTCTGCCAACTCTGGCAGTTCGATCTTGACTTGCTCAAGGTTGACTCAGCCTTCCTGGGTCCAGTTGGTAAAATGTGGACCCAGATTATTGGGGGCAATAGGCTGACTTTGTAAACTGCTTAGAGAGAGCTATAAAGCACTGTGAAACAGTATGTAAGTCAAGTGCTGTTGCTATTGCTATAAGGCAGCCAAGTTTTGGGAGTTAGCTCATTGGATGAATGAGCAGGAAGGGGAAAGATTAAGTTTGAAGTTCAGGGCAAAATCCTTTACAAATTATTCAAATAAATCTATAATATATTATTGCTTAACCTTAGAGCCTAAGATAGGTGTAAAAAGAAATCAAAGCCTTCTAAGTGTGGAGTGAAATAACAAAAATGAACAAATGAGAAGATGGTCATGACTTCCAACAGCTCAGGAGGATGGTGCCTTATGTGCTTAGAGAGCTGACTTGGAGGTTAGCAAGTCAGTATTAGAGACCTGAGTACTGCTGTATGTCTGGGTAAGCTCCTGTCACCTGCTCTAGCTCCTTGCAGGGGCATGAAAAGAGCCCTCATGGTCATCCTCCCCCCGGCAACAGTGACATCATTGGCTAATTCTTTCAACCTGTAAGCGCTTTGGACAGGATGGGATTTCCAACGGCTATAGAAGCTGCACAAAAATAGGCCATAAGAACAAATGCATTCAAAGACAGAACTGAAAAAGCAACAAAATATAGCAAGTGCCACCTCTGCAAAGAAGCTGAAGAAATAATGAACCATCTGGTTAGCTGCAACAAGATCACATGGAGTGATTACAAGCAATGGCATGACAAAGTAGCAACAATTATGCATTGGAAGATCTGCAAGAAATGCCATTTGCCTGCAAGCAAGAATAGTGGTCCCATAAAGCAGATAAAATAATAAAAATGAAGACACGAAAATGCTCTGGGACTTTACACTTCAAGCAGACAGGCACCTGCCACATAACACCCCACACTTAACAACTGTTGATAAGAAAGACAAACAAGTCTGGAATGTGAATGTGGCAGTAGCAAGAGAGAGCAGAAGAGAATAGAAAGAACTGGAAAAGATAACAAAATATAAAGTCATAGAAATAGAATAACTATGGCAAAAGAAAGCTAAGATAATACCAATCATCATAGGCACCTTGGGTGCAATCCCAAAACAACTGGAGCACCATCTGAACACCTGTGGCATTGACAAATTCACCATCAGTCAATTGCAGAAGGAGCTTCACTCAGGACAGCCTGACATCCTGCAACAACACCTCAATTTCTGCCTATTCCAAGTCCTTGGGATGGATTTGTCAGGGAGATAAAAATGCCAAATCCAGTCTGAACAGCCAGCTGACTGCTGCAATGAACACACTTAAAATAATACAATAATTATACACATTTCATAATAATATTAAATAATATTAATCATAAAAGATAAGTATAGATTTAGAAAAGGTCATGAAGAGGATCAGAAAATTAGAAATTGATCCAATACAGGTAGTCCCTGACGTACGATTACAATTGGTCCCAAAATTTCTTGCCACGGTTAAGGGAATCACTGTAGTTGTTAAGTAAGGTTCTTAAATGAAACTAGCTTCCCCCAGTGATTTTGCTTGTCACAAGATTGGAAAAGGTGATCATGCGACCCTGGGACACTGCAACTGCCATAAATACATATCCATTGCTGAGTGTCCAAATTTTGACCAAATGACCATGGGAGTGAAACACAGTCATAAATCACATTTTCCCCCAGTGCCATTGTAACTTTGAAAGGTCACTAAAAAATTGGTTGGAAGTTGAGGACTACCAGTAGGGAGATGGGATTGTTTAGATTTGTGAAAACAAACAAACAAAAAAAAAACATTTCAACATACTCATTCAAATATCAGAGGAATTGTCCTTTGGGGATGTTTAAGACACTTTTTCTTTCAGGGCATGAAAAAAAAATGGATTAAGTTACATATATAAGCAGATTCCAATTGAATGTTTGGATCCCAATGATAATATCAGCTTCATAATGGAACCAATTACCCAGAGAGGTTGTGGGATCCTCTTCACTGATTGGGTTGAAATGGAGCAAAGATAGTGCCAAGCAAGCTTTTGAACTCATTGATCTCCACAAAATTACAACTATTATTCTGTGATGGAGATTCACAGGGAAAAAGAGAGTTATTTGCAGAGGAAAAAGAGACCTATTTTGCAATTGAGGCCTATTAATGTATCTCAGAACGATTTTATTTAAAGGATGCATTTCATCAAAAAAATCTCACATGCTTTTTTCCCTCCAGTACTGGAATAATCATGAGATAGCTGGGCTGCCTTGTTATCTAGAATCTCTATTTGAAATATTTTATTTTCTCCCTCTATTAGGTAATATACCAGATCTTCACAAATTGAAGGATATTGTTATCTCTCAAGCTGTAAATATCAAGCCTCCCTCTCTGTGCTTAACCAAAGAAATGTACTAGATATAAAGATTTCTATACTTATTTGGTAAAGGTATTTCTGTTGTTCTAGCCTGAATAACATTATCTGCCGTATTTCTCTTACACATTTCCTCTCCTTAGGTGATACAATAGATTCCCACTGTGATTATTTAAAAAAATGTTCCCCACTGTTACTGAGAGAAATGATGTGGTTGTTATAGAATAGCCATTTATTCTCTCTCTCTCTCTCTCATAGATCCTGGATTGTACAGGCAACAATTTTTTCTTCAGAGACCATTCAATGTGGTGGTTGTAGAAGGGAAAGACGCCATTTTGGAGTGCTGTGTTTCAGGCTATCCAGCCCCAGCGTTTACATGGCTGCGAGGAGATGAACCAATCTCATTCAGGTATGTACGGGTTTTTAAACCCATGGAAGGACTGGCTATAGAAGTTTGATTGATAAATATTTACAGGTAGTCCCAGACTTAAAGCCATTTGTTTAGTGACCATTTAAAGGCCCTGTCACACTGCCCAACAGATGCAAAACGTTAGTAAAAGGGACACAATGGACGAGAAAAATGTTCCATCCGTTGTTATCCGCTCTCAGAAGAGGAGAAAATTTGCATAACCGGAGCGGATAACATGGAAAGGAATGGACGGGGGGAGGACACAGGGCGGATGGAAAGCGGATGCGGAACGGAAGCCAGTGATGGAAGCGGATGAGAGGTGGATGGCAACATCCGCAGGCTTCCAGGGGACTCCAGCAAAGCGGACGCGGATGGATACAGCGGATGCAGAGTGGATGCACAGCAAATGAAGTGGATGCACAGCGGAAGCCTAACGGATGCCTAGCGTTAATTGGCATGCGGGAGGATGCATTGCGTAAGCCCCGCGGATATAAGGGAAGCAGCTCAAACAGGTAACCATTCAGAGGAAAGACCTGCTGCCGGATGGATTGACAGCCTTGCCTGCCCTGCTCTGCATGCCTGCCTGAAAGCATTGCTGCCAGCCTTGCTGCAGCCTTGCTGCCAGCCTCCCTGCCAGCCTTGCTGTCTACCTGCCTGCCAGCCTTGCTGCCTGCCTTCCTGCAAGCCTTGGTTCATGCCTGCCTGCCAGCCTTGGTGCCTGCATGCCTGCCAGCCTTCCTGCCAGCCTTGGTGCCTGCCTGCCTGCCTGCACAGCCTTCCTGCCAGCCTTGGTGCCTCCCTTCCAGCCTTCCTGCCAGCCTCCCTGCAAGCCGCAACCCCACACCCATGGGGAAGAACAGAAAGCCTCAGCCATCTGCTGCCAGCCCTGGCAAGAGGGACAGGGCTACCATCCGCCCCCTGGCCCTCACTCTGGTTCTGCTGGGCTTCTGCAGCACGGGCTCACTCTTCTGGGGCTGGGGCTTTGCTGTGCTTTTGCTTCTTTGGAGGAGCTGATGATGCGGGGGATCAGACACAAGCACTCCAAACCAGCCACCTCCACAGCACCTGGACCCTTCACCCCTGAGACTGAACAAGCAAGAGGAGTGCCAGAAGACTCATTTTTGTTTTATAGCTTGTTGTTAATAAAGTCTATCTTTGATTCACACACTTGCTTCATTTCTTTTTTTTAATAAAGTCTTGGTGGAAACTTTTAAAATGGTTTAAGCTTTGCAGGCTTGAGGGATGGTTAAGATAGCAGTGGGATGGGCAGGGATACCTGTGGGATGTGTAATAGCTGTGGGATAGATAAACCTCCAGTGCAAGCATAGTGGGACTGTATGGTCCACCCTCCAGGTGCCACACCTATGGCCCTTTATTATCAATAATAATGTAATAATCATCCACACATGTCAAACAAACACAACTCTTTATTAAACGCCCTGTTTATTGTAGGCCCACCCAACGTACATGGCCAATCTCATCGTGTGATGAGAACAGGCTGAAGGAAGCATCCATTAAGCATCTACCATCCTGTCTTGCCACTCCACTGCTCCAGCTGGGGAGTTGCACCAGCAATCTCAGGAGGTTGCGCTGCTTCCCCCTCAGTGAGGCCTCTGTGGGGGGCCTTGCACATCCTCAGTGTCTATCAGGTTTCACCCTTGCCTCAATTCCCGCAGGCTCCATATCCCCATTGCCTTGCTGACGTCCACAAGCCTGTCCTGTAACACTGGGTAGTGGGTGCGCATGAGATTGTGCAGGATGCCAGCAAGCTTCCATGATGCTCCTCACAGTCTTCTGGCTATGCTGCATGGTGGTGAAGAGGTACCTGGAACTGTTGGCCAGGATGCCAAAGGCGTTGTCCACCACCCGCCTTGCCCTGGACAGCCTGTAGTTGAAGATCCTCTCTTCACGGTGGTGAGGCATTTGGAGGTGTAGACTTCATGAGGTGGTTGTGAGGGAGAAGGCGTCATCCCCCACGATGAAGTGGGGCACATCTTGCGTGTCGTTGGGCAGGGGGTCTGGATCTGGGAAGCCATGATGAGGTTGCGTTCCAGCCCCTCCTTGAGGTGATGGCGTTGTATACCTGGGCATCTGAACATGAGCCGTTGCCTGAAGCATCGATTTAAATGAACTTGTAGTCAGCATCGACCATGGCAAAGAGGATGATGCTGAAAGAAGCCCTTGTAGTTGTGATAAGGGGAACCCTGAGTTGGCTGGCGCTTTGCAGGTCACCGTGCTTGCCATCTATGGCTCCAACGGTGTGGGGGAAGTTCCACTTCTGCTACCACTCTGCTTTGCCACTTTCTTCCAGCCTTCTTCAGTGGAGGGGCACTGGAGGAGCTCTCCAGGTATTCTTCAATGATGGCCTGCACCACTTCTCTGACCACAATGCTGATGGTGTTGTGTGGCACCCTCCAGCCGTACCTGCATGCTCCTGTATGTGGTCCCTGAGGCCAGGTGGCGCAGAGTGAGTGCCACCTTGAGCCCAGGTTCCAGCTGGGCTGGAAGTTGGTGTTTGCCTTGGTCAACCTGGGTGTCAGCCACTGCACAACTTCGTCAAACATGGCTGGAGGCATCCTCATGAAGTTCTGAAATGCCGAGGGTCTTCGTTCTGAGCTCCACCATCAGCTTGTTGCACAGTCCGTCCTCTGCTCTTCTGGTGAACCATCTTCGTTCCAGATGCTTCTGTGCCGCCTCTTTTTCTTCCTGTAGTAGAGTTCACAGAGCCTGTAGATGGCTTCGGCACTGTTGCAGGAAGGATGGTGGCTGCCAAAAGGACTTTTGTTACGACCACGGTGGACATGACTGGAATGCTGTGGAAGAGGAAGAGTCAGATGAAGGCTGCAGAGGTCTGCACCGCAGGGCTGCTGTTCTGAAAGTGAGATCCCAGATGAGTTGCTCCCCCTTTTATAGGCACTATAGGTTTTTCCCCTATGTGGTCCCTTTGTATCCTCTAGCATCCTCTAGACATCCTTAATATCCGAGATAGGTCCCCTCTGCGAACGTTTTTCCATTTTACATGCTTTGGTTTCCATGCTGCAATCCGCTAGGCATCGCGTTCCGTGTCCGTCTCTGCTTCCTCCTGCGTCTGTTTACCGCTGGAGCAGATGGAGTTGCGCGGATGCGCAGCAGATGCCTAGCGGATATAGCGGATGCGTAACGGATGCGAAACAGGTGCCTGCAGATGCGTGGCGATGCAGAATGGACGAATTGGATACATTTTCTGCTCAAAAGTTTTGAGCAGCTCAAAACTTTCTGAGCGAATGAAACGTCAATAAACGGATGCTGGACGGATAGAGAGGAAGCAAAACATATGCAGTGAGTACAGAAACGGATGCATCGCGTTAATCAATGGATGGCAAGTGTTTCTCTCCATTTTACATCCTCTTCCCATCCGTTGGTGCAGTGTGACAGGGGCTTAAAGTTATGGCCTACCTGTAAAGGAGAAATATGACCCCGTCCCACATGGTCATATTTATGGCTGTTTGCACCATCTCATAGTCTCATGACCACATTTTATGACATTATTTATTTATTTTATTCATATCCAGCCTTTATTCATTCTACAAATAAGTCAAGAGGGAAACATATCCCATACATCCTCTTCCTCCTATTTTTCACACAACAATAACTGTGTGAGGTGAATTGGGATGAGAGGATGGGACTATTCCAAAGTCACCCAGTTGGCTTTTATGGCTAAAGCAGGACTTGAATTGATAGTGTCCTGCTTTCTAGCCTAGTGGCTTCACTATTAGACATTCCCCCCCCCAAAAAAAAACCAGCACTAATTTCTAGTAGCAAACAATTGGTTTGCTTTAAGGCCACCACATTCACTTAACTTCCACAAAAATGGTCATAAAATCCAAGCAGTCTCATTACCATTCCCGACTAATGACTGTCGTCACCGCAATAATGGGGAGGATACATTATAGTTGTAACTTGAGGATTGCCTGTAAGAGTTCAAAGAACTTTGGCTGGTGGAGTCTAGTCAGGGATGGGTTGCTGAAGGTTCTCAGGGGCTTGGGAGAGCCCCTAGTTAAGACTCTGCGGGGCTCAGAGAGCCCCCAATAACCTCAGAATGACAAGCAACAAGGGAAAGCTCTTAATAGGCTTAATTGAACTTCTGGGCATTCAGCCAAGAGCATTCCAAACCTAGTAAAAGTGTTGCAAGCTACATAAACAATCCACTCAGTGCTTGTGAGAGAGACCCATTGAGAAAATCAGATAACATAGCCACTAGCCTCTGAGAGGATTAATTCCCAAATAATAAGAATCACGTAACTCACCAGAAATTCCACTAAGATTCCAAGATCCCTCTCACAGTCAATGCTATTAAGCTTGGTTTCACTCAGTCTTTTACTGAAGTATTAAATGCCTGAAATAATAAACAACTTTTTGCTATATCATCTTTTTCTAAGTAATTAGGGCAAAGAAGCAACATCGAGTAGGCTACACCCATCCAGTCACATGACCACCTAACCACACCCATCTAGCCAGTCATGAGGGCAGAGAGCCTCTTGCTAAAAAATCTGAAGCCCACTCCTGGGTCTAGCAAAAGAGCCTTTTCTGCCAAGACCTTTTCAATCTTTGGAATATTTTCCACTGAGATGAAGGGCTGAGAGTTTCTTTTATTATTGGAATTCTCAAACATCACAAAATTCCTCAGGTTATTTAACACTGTTTCATGACCTCTTCCTTCTTGATGTTTGAACTCCCAAATCTGCAAGAGGAACAAAATTCAGGATCAGAGACATGGTACAGATAGAATTAGAACTGTGTAACGTCTCAAGGATTCATAATCCTCACCAACCTTCCCTGAGCTGAGATAAAATTTTACAACACCTGTGAAGCATGTCTATTTTCTGTTCATCACTTGCAATATTTTCCTTCCAATCTTTGCAATAACCCCAACAGGAAGAAGGAAGAAAAACCATAGCTGTAGTGTTAGTGGAATGAAAGCAGTGTTGTGGCTTTGCCCCGTCCCTTTTCTATGTGGATCCTGATGTTGCATTTGCATATGGAAAGGGAAGAATTTGCAGTGCCTGTTGCCATGAGAGTTTAATGAAAAGAAGGATTGGGGGGACATGATAGCAATGTTCCAATGTTTGAGGAGCTGCCACAAAGAAGAGGGGGGTCAACCTATTTTCCAAAGCACCTGAAGGCAAGAGAAGTTATGGATGGAAACTAGTTAAGGAGAGAACCAACCTAGATCTAAGGTAACAGAACAATTAATCAATGGAACAGCTTGCCTCAAGTAGTTGTAGGTACTCCATCACTGGAAGTTTTTAAAAAGAAATTGTCTGAAATAAGGTTGAGCAGGGGAATCGACTAGAAGACCTCCAAAGTCCCTTCCAACTCTGTTATTCTGTTTTGTCTTTCAAGCAAAACCTCAAAACCTCTGGTCTATAGTAGAATCATTTAAAACAATATTTCCCAACATTGATGATTTCAGTTATTTGGACTTCAGCTCCCAGAATTTTCATTCACGAGCCATGATGACTGTGGAATTATGGGATTTGAAGTCAGTGAACCGTGGTTTGAAAACACTGATTTAAAGCATCACCTGTAAAGCTCTCTGTAGCACAAGGCCAGGTTATCTGTGGGACCTCCTTTCCTTAAGGACATCTACTTGAACTACCAGTCAGATAGGTGGGAATGCTCCTAATCCATTCCTTTAAACATGGGCATCTTATGGTAGTTGGGAGGCATGCCCGTGCCCTATAGAACATTCCTCATCCTGAAGTTTGGAGCCCACCTTGTTTAAATCTTTAAATTAAAGCCCACCAACTCCAAATTCTAACCAACAAATGCTCTGTCCTACACATTGGTAAAAGAAATCAGTACACAAAATTCACGCTAGGTGGATATGACCTTGTTGATAACCCTCACTCTGTTAAAGACCTCGGAGTACTCATATCTAACGACCTAAGCACCAGAGCTCACTATAACAGCATTGCCAAAAAGGCATTAAGAGTTGTAAATCTAATCTTACAAAGCTTCTAGTCCGGAGATATTGAATTGTTAACTAGAGCATACAAAACCTTTGCTAGACCAATACTCAAATACAGTTCATCTGTCTGGAATCCACACTGTATATCGGACATTAACACAATTGAGGGAGTCTAGAAGTATTTGACAAGAAGAGTACTACGCTCGTCTGCTCACAACAGAATATCTTATCTCACCAGGCTTGAAATTATGGGCTTGGACAACCTTGAATTATGCCACCTACAGTTGGACTTAAGCGTAGTACACAAAATTATCTGCTACAATGTCCTACAAGTCAAAGACTACTTCAGCTTCAACCGCAACAAAACAAGAGAATACAACAGATACAAACTCAATGTTAACTGCTCCAAACTTGATTGCAGAAAGTACGACTTCAGTAAATAGAGTGGTCAATGCCTGGAATGCACTACCTGACTCTGTTTTACATCCTGTAACCCCCACTCCTTTAACCTCAAATTATCCACTACTGACCTCACTCCATTCCTAAGAGTTCTGTAAGGGACATGCATAAGTGTACAATCATGCCTACCATCCCTGTCCTGTTGAACCCATTTATTTGTACCTATTTCCTGAATTCTAACTCAAGTTTATAGTTATGCCTATTATCTTGTAAGCGATTGACAAATAAATAAATAAATAAATAAATAAATAAATAAATAAATAAATAAATAAATAAATGCTGAGATAAGATGAGGTGCCTACACATTGAAAACTTAATTTGGTGCCAGTTTTTGTTTTGTTTTTATGTATTTGGTTTTAATAGTTTTAAAATGGATTTCTGCTAGTTTAATCTTAGATTGGGAGTCACCCAGTTTGTGATAAACTGGGTGGCTACATTCATGTTTGAAATAAACAAATATTCTTCATTCTTTCATCCTTGCCATACTTTACTGAGGAGCTAGATATCTTGGTGTTTCCTAGAAGAATGGAATTGTCATGTTTCAGCTCTTTGAACAAAAGAAAAGATGTGATAGAAATCTAAAATAAATCAACCCATAGAGAAAATCACCCTTGCATATTGTCTTACTTGAAACATTGATGTTATGTCAATCTTTCAGGGTCAAAAAATATTCACTGTTGGCTGGCAGTAACTTATTGATTTCTAACGCAACGGATGATGACTCTGGAAGTTATACCTGTGTGGTCACATACAGAGATGAGAATAGCAGTGCTTCAGCTGAGTTATCAATATTGGGTGAGTAGAAAGAACTATTTTTGCCTCTTGTATAACATTTTTGTGGCTGAGTATGGATCCTGGTTATGAAGGCCATCTAATGAGCTTATAATTTTCAGTTGTTTTGAAAGAGGGTTTGTGTTTTGCAGATTTTCTATGGTGGTGGAATTATTTTACAAAGTCAATGTTTATTTATTAGCACTATGAAAAGCAACTGTGTGAGTATGTAAATCATCTGAAAAAATAAAAAGTCAGAACACCGTTGACTATCTTTTGTTTATAGAAGAAAGGTTATGATTTCACAGTGAACAGTTATCATTTTTTCTCTGGTGTTTCTCTCCCAGCACTATATTCTTCTGGGAACTGAACAGAGTTTTGTGACTTTCTTCCAATTGCTGGTAGATTATGGAGAAGAACAATAGAGAAGATTGTTTTGAAGTCTGACAGCTTAGGTAGCTTCTTGGAGAAGGCAAAGGACATTAGTAAAATTTCACGTCATTGCTTCTTGAACATCATAATAATGATGCAGATTGAACTCTTGAATGTTATAACATTGATGATGCTGGACTCCTTGTTGCTCTCTTAGCTTATGTCAGACATGCCTCCATTCAAAACCCAAGAAAGAAGTTCCCCAACTCCATGTTTGCAGAGGAAAAGTACGTTTACTGAGTTAGAAGTTATAACAACGAAAGAAAAACAAGATCTGAGTTAATAGGTGTGAAAATTACATATTGGAAATTATCCCAAGTTCCTTGCCCCCAAGGACCCAGATTGGTCATCCAGTCTCCAGTGTGTATGGTGTCATGTGGGGTACATCTCCAGGTGTTTTCCCCCCATATGGTATGCCAAGACAGTTGACCTTGACTTGGCACAAATAAGTCCATTCAGTTGTGCAGTGAGCACGAGAGCATCCCCCCATACTTGGTTCACACAGAACTCATCTCCACTCTCCAGAAAACTTTGCCCCCCCCCNATCTCCACTCTCCAGAAAACTTTGCCCCCCCCCACCCATGCCAAATTTTCCCCCTCCCCATTTCTATGACAGCTGACAGCAAGCAAGCATCATGGAGGCTGACAGCTTAGTTGTTTTCTTGCAGAAATTTCATTTCTCATTCATTATCCACTGTGTATGTTACCTGCATATGTAATGTACACAGTGGATAATGAATGGGTAATGAAACATCTGAGAGAAAATAAACCCAGGGANTCATTCATTATCCACTGTGTATGTTACCTGCATATGTAATGTATACAGTGGATAATGAATGGGTAATGAAACATCTGAGAGAAAATAAACCCAGGGAGCATCAAGGACTACACAGTTCAATCCTGAGCTACTGATATTATTTTCTGTTGATACTGATGAACAACCAAGGTCAGAAAGCATCAAGGACTTCACTCTTACTTACTCCTCTCTGCATTTGCCCTCTTACCTATATTATGGAATTTTCATCTCCTGGACCCTTGGTTTTTTTTATCCAAGCCCAGAAGGAAGTTTCCTTCCCAGAAGGAAGATGAAGCTATCTAGAGTTGGTTAAGATAGAAATAATCCATAAAATATTAGATTATGAAGGATAATTGTTGTAATGGACGAATACAACATTGGCATGGAATTCTTTTGAGGACAGGAATATTTTCTACTACCTTTTGTCAGATGTTTCCATGCTACACACGGGCTTGCTAGAAGAGTGAGGGCAAATTTTAATTTTCAGTAAATCATCTTCAGGGGATGCAGATTTATGAGTAACAAAATATTTTCTTTCTTCTTCATTATTTTGAGGAATATTGTTTGGGAAAAATAGAAAAATACATGTTGGAGCATACATTCTGAGGCACAATTATCTTGCTTCAAAGCCTGGACCTAGTTTGGTTGGTTGATATCATGTCAGCTCACTTCCCAAAGATAAGAGTGCATGACCAAAAGCTTTCTTAGACAGTTCTATCCAACGTTCAAGGCTAAGAATAGGTTTGAGGTAAATATATTTGATTGGTTGGTTGGTTGGTTGATTTATTTAGGTGCCCATTTCACTCAAGGGACTTGGTGCTGATTGCAAAGATCAGTGATGTTGATTATATGTCATCAAGTCATGTTCGGCTTCTAGCAACCACATAGATTTTCTTCTTCATAGCAATAGCATAGAATTTAGCCTTGTATACAGCTTCATAGTGGTTTACAGCCCTCTCTAAGGTTTACAGAGTCAGCATATTTCCCCCAACAATCTGGATCGCCATTTTACCAAACTTGGAAGGATGGAAGGCTGAATCAACCTTGAGTTCTAAGTTCGAATCAACAATCGAGCTCTAAGCAGTGATCAGAGTTATCCTGAAATACTGCATTCTAAAAATTGCACCACCATGGCTCTTGTTGATCTGTCCCTAATCTGAACTTTCAGGTCCCTCAATGGTGCACTCATCGCTACTGTAAAATACCCATCCACTTTGCTGCGAGTCATCTTCTCTTTCTTTCCACCTTTCCCAACATTAACTCCTTTTTCCAAAGAGCTTGATAACAGGTCCAAAGTAGGATCATTTGAGCCTGGTCATTTGAACCTCAGTTCAGAACTCTGGGCTGATTTGTTTGATGAGCCATCAGCTTGTTAATTTTGGCAAAGATTAAAATTCAGAAAGCCATGTATAACCACATGGCACCCAGTCACCAGGAAACAGAACTACACAAATAATAACAGAACTCATGTACGTGCCAAACCAAATTCACAGGGGAAAAGCCAGCTCTTCAATGCCTTGCAAAAGGGTAACAGGGCTTTAGTTTTTCATTACAGTACTTTTCATTAACTTTACTAGGTCAAAAATTTGTTCATGTACCAGAGTAATGAGTCACAAATAGTCTTATCCTCCATTATTTTTTCTCTGCAAAAAATTACTTCACGACATCTGACAAATAATTTTGCCCGATTCTTCTTTCTTCCAAGTGTTGTTTAGTTTGTTTTAAATGCTTATTGCTCCATCTAAAGGAAACTTTGCAGATTATTCCCTACCTGAGTCCTGACAGATTTGGCAATGCTAATTGGGAGAATTCCCACAGATGAGCCTGCTAATGCCTTGGTTTGAAAACACAGTCTTTGCTTTTCTTTAACCATTTCTTGGCTTATTAGCACTCACTCAAGGAAAGAAATCAGCAGAGAAATCAAAATAAAATCACAAGCGGCTAATCACATTTATTTTGCTTTCTGCTGCACTACTGATAATTTTGTTAGTTTTCAACTTTGTTTTTTCTCTCTTTCCATTTAACATCTGCCTGCTTCCTGGAAGTTACATCTCCTATCTTTTCAGCCTTTATTGGTACATTTACTTGATGTTCTAAATGTTCAACATGAAAAGTGCTTCCAAATTTACCCATTTTGCAGGCTGTTTGGAAATTCCTTGGCTGATGCCTCATCAGTTTGTTGCCTTCTGCATAATAAGAAGCATGCTGCTTTTCTGCATATATTTTTTTGGTCTGTAAATATGCAGTATTTTGTTGCTGAAAATTTTAAAAACCACGACTATGCATTACATTCCAAAATCTCATCCACTTATACTCTAAACAGGAATGTCAAAACTTGATTTCATTGAGGGCTGCAAAAGGGTTGTATTTGACCTTGGGGGGACTGGAGTAGGTATTGCCAGGGTGGATGTGGCCAGCTTGATGTCACTCATGTCAGGGGCACCTGTGGGGCCTGAGTGCTGTGCCAGTGAAAACGGGATCCCAAGCCCCATTTTCAGCCACAACAGCCTCTTGCAGCCCTCTGCCAGCAAAAAGCCAAAAATGGAACTTGGGAGGGCCATGTGCAGCCCTCTCAAGCTCCATTTTTGCTGGCAGAGGCAACATGGGCTGGTCCTTTGCTGTTTCCAGGGCAACCCTTTGGACCACATCTAAGCACCCCATGGGCTGGATCTGGCCTACAGACCCTGAGTTTGACATCCCTTTTCAGAGTTTATTGCAGAAATCAAATCCAGAAAGCATGCAGAGATAACTGATTCAGCAGGATTCATTAACTTCTCTTTATATACATATATATATATATATTTGTTTTCTGAGGTTTTCGTGGGTATTTCTATGTGGATCTTTGGTTATTCGGGTTTTCTCCCGCGTAGAATTGGAAGTATCTAGGCAACGTTTCGATGAAGTCTCATTATCATCTTCAGGCTTGTTTCTTTCAGCTCTGTGCTTCATCGATAATGTGAGGCTTGCAGCTGCTTTCTTCCTTTTAACTGCTAGTGGGTGGTATGACTTGATTGGGTGGGGGTTTTGGCTGTGTTCTGATTGGTAGGGGGTTAGGCTGTGTTCTGATTGGCTGGGGGTGTGTTCTGCTTAGGTGGGGGCCTGGCTGTGCTCAGGTTGTCTTTAGTTGCTGTGGGAATTTGAGCTGGTGAGCTATGATCTTGTTGTTTGGCTTCGTGTTTGTGGTCGTGCCACATCTTCATGGTGGGTGTCAGTTTGCTTCTTGTATGGGTCAGAGGGGTTTTGAAGTGGGTAGTGGTGCAGCTGCAGTATGGCTTATTGGTTCGTGTTCGTGTCTCCTCTTCTGTGTGGGTGTGAGTCTTTTTTCTGCGTGGAAGTGTTGGTGGGAGCATCTTGTGTGGCACTTGTGGGTGTGGGTTGGTGTCATTCTTCATGTTAGGTACTCGTTTATTAATGAGGGCAGGTTTCCAAAATGGTTGGTAGGCGGGAGGTATCATCTCATTTATTCATGCTGTGTGGCGTTTTTCTATCTCTATGGCTTCTCTGATTATTTCTGTTGTTGAATTGGTTCGGTTTTGGTGATGGTTCTGGTATTTTAAAGTCAATTTCATGTCCTGTGGCTTTGAGGTGTTGGACCAGGGAGAGGTGAGTTCTTCTTTTTTCATTGAGTTCTTGTGTTCTTCAATGCGTGCACTAATTCTTCTGTTAGTTTGTTCCTATCTATGTAGTGGGGCAGGCAGTGCCAAGGGATTTCGTATACTCCTTGGTTTTCTAACTCGATTTGTCTTTAGGGTTTCTTAGGATGGTGGATATTTTTCTGTTTGTGCAGAATGCTGTTTTAATGTTGTTTTTTGGAGGATGTTGCTGATTTTGTCTGTAGTGCCTTTTATATATGGGAGGAGACTTTGCCATTCTCTGTTCTCTGTCTTGGCTTTTGGTTGGGCTTTCTTTTGGATTAGGTGGGTAATCTTCTTTTTTGGGAATCCATTGCTGTAAAGAACATTAGTGAGAGTGTGTAGTTCGGTTTTTAAGTGTTGTTCATTGGCTAAGCATTTTGTTCTGAAATGAGTGTCTTGGCTACGGAATTGATCTGTGCTGGGTGGTGTGTTGAGAGTGCATGTAGATAGTGGTTTGTATGTGTTTTCTTCTGGTAGATGGGTGTCCTAGCGGAGCCATTGGATTTTTTGTATACTGAGACATCTAGGAAGGGAGTTGATCTGTTGGCTTCTGTTATCCATGGTGAATTGTATGTTGGCGGTGTGTAGGCCTGTTGTAGGTGTGTGAGGAAGTTGTTTCAGTTTTTCTTTCCATGTGGCCAGATTATGAAGCGTTATCTGACGCCAGAGTTGGGTTGTGATCATATTTTCCGAGGCTTGTGTTTCAAAGTGTTCCAATGTAGAGGTTTGCCGATGACCAGGTGAAGGGGTGATTCCATGGGTGCTCCTTCTATTTGTTTGTATTTTTGTCCATTGTAGGGAAGTATGTAGTTGGTAGGCAGTGTTGGTAAGATCTAGGGATGTTACTTGGGCGCGGTTTAATTGTGTTTTGGATGGCTGTCAAGGCTTCTTTTATAGGCACTTGGTGAAGAGGGATATGACATATCAAAAGCTCACTAGAGGTATGGGTTGTAAGTTTATGTTTCTTTATGATCTCAATGAACTTGAATGAGTTCCTTACAGTGAGTTGATATATTATATATATTTACAGCCATATTATAAAAACATTATATATTTACCAATATATATAATATATATATATATATATTATATATATATATATATTACTATATATATAATATATATTATAATATTGTATATATTTATAGTTATATACATAAAATATTTATATATATAATTTATATACATATATATTATATGTATTTATATTATATTACATAATAATACATGAAATAATATACAATCCAATGGCAGATTTTCCAACATCGGTATAGTTAAAAGCAAACAAAAGCAGAGGAGAGGAATAGTTTCAGTTTCAGTTCAGCAGACAGACAAGACCAGATTTCTTGCAGCCCTCAGAGTCAGAGCTGCCAAATCACACAACTAGCTCCTTCCAGTTTCAGTTTTCAATTCAGCTCCATTGGCTGGTCTGTTGCCATGCCTATTCATTGGCTGACCTTGTTACCATGTCTCTGCCAGTTCATGAATATTCTGACACCACTGCTCTAAAACCTGATTTTGCTCATGAATTTCTCCAAGTTGACCCATCTATCTAGGCTTGTTGCTCTTAGCTATAGGAAACAGTATTGTGGATTGTCCTTTTTTTTAACTTCAAGCCCATGAAGAGGCTCTGTTTATAGCTTGATTACTGCATGACATTTTGATGCTTGTGGTTATCACATAAAAATAATAATATTTGAGAAAAAAGTTGAATGTCTGGTGTTCTGTGGATCAGCACTTCATCCCTCTTTTCTTCCTACTACAAAATTTTATTTTCATTGAGACAACTTATGTGATGGTAAGTGTGCTATTTGACATCCCTGCCTGGAAAAATGTCTCAGTTCTTGGATCAAAGTTTTGAGTTCACTACAGTGCCAGTTNTAATCTAGTTATTGATGCAATGTATCTTTTAAACCCACTCAAAAAAAAAAAACATTAAAATGCTTTGATTGGCAAATAGTTTGGATTACGGGAGATTTGATGTATATCTACCAATATCTTTGCATTAATGCTATGCAAAACAAATTTTCATCTTAGCAGTTTACAGTGCATTGACATTTGAAAAATATGATTAGGAGTCCTTCTGTGCATAAAATTTTGCTTTTATGATTCTAAAGTAAACTCTTTGCTTAGTGTCATTCTCAGACCTTTTTTATAGTGCAAAAATATAGTAAGTGTCACAATATTGTTGTAAGATGTCTTGAAAGTCTGGCCAACACCTACTACAGTGACCTTGGTTCTCACTGCTTGATGTTTAAAACTCAAAATTCTAATTCCCTCTTCCCTCCACCTCCCCACACACCCCATAGTTTGTTGGCAAGCTGAGACACAGCAAACATGAAAGCAGCATGAGTATGCTTCGAAGCTTCTTGACAAACTGCAGAAGTGGGGAAAAGTTCCTTAAGATTGAGACACCCTCTTTGCTCCCCTGGAAGGAATGAAAGAGCTGTAACTCAGGGACAGTGTATAAACTATTCAGTCTCTCCACAAACACTTCTGAGCCTCTAGGAGACCAGTAGGGAAAATTATCTTCCTCCACCTCTTCACCACACCTCCCTGATTAGAATGTTGATTGCCTAGAGAGGGCTATAATCTAAAGGTTAGATAGCACCAAATCTAACTGAGGGTTAATTGAGTGACATTCAAGGGCAAGAAGTCTGCGAAACCATGAAATTTATGCCACCGAATAATCAGCCTCAACCATTAGGAAACAGAAAGGGATGCAATCTGCAAATATCTGTAAGCATAACTGATTGGTTTTCATGGACATTCTGTCAGTGCTGGGTTTTATTTCAACAAATCAAAACTCCTGGAGTACATGTTTTGTAAAGTTTTTAAACATGAGCACTTGACTTTTCATACAAAGACTCACCAGCACATTGAAATCCAAAAATTTGCTTGTCTGAAAGGACATCTCCTAATCAATGCATTTTTGTTCAATTTTCACATGTTGCATTCTTGATGCATTTTCCCCCATATAGGGATGGTTATGTATATTTTGCACATAGTTAAAAAAAGATGGATATTTGAATTATGTAAAATGCAGAATTGTGAGAACTGTCGTGCAAAATTTGGAAAAGTTCTCAACTTATCCAAAAAAGATGTTTTACAATCTGAATCTTGTTCATATTAGAGGACTTGCTTAAGCTTGTAGACAAAGCAAAATTCTTCAGCAATCCTACTTAAAAAGCTAATTTTGTAAAAGTTCTCTCAGAAATATATAGAATTGACTATTTAAGACAATCATTTAAATATGAGTCAGTAGTACACTGCAACCATCCAAAAAGCCAATGCAAACCTAGGCTGCATCAACAGAGGGATAGCATCAAGATCATGTGAAGTGTTAGTACCATTCTATAAGGCCTTGGTAAGACCATAATTGGAATACTGCATACAGTTTTTGTCACCATGATGTAAAAAAAGATGTTGATACTTTGAAAAAGGGTACAAAGAAGAACAATTAAGAGGATTAGGGGCTGGAGGCTAAAACATATATGAAGAATGGTTGCAGGAGTTAGGTATGTCTAGTCTAGTGAAAAGAACTAGGGAGGTAAAGCCCATGTCACACTGCACCAACGGATGCAAAGAGGATGTAAAATGGACAAAAAAGCTTGCGCATCCCGTTGGTTAACGCGATGCTTTGCCGTTCTGTACTCACTGCCTCCGTTTGCTTCCTCTCCTATCCGATCGGTCCAGCAATTCCAGTATTATTGACGTTTCATTCGCCTCAAAGAAAGTTTGAGCTGCGCTCAAAATTTTGAGCGGAAAATGTAATCCCAAGCATCCGTTCTGCATCTCTCTACGCATCCTCTAGCATCCTCTGATGATCCTCTCTATACATCCTGCTCTGCATCCTCCCACGCCATATCCTTATCGGTGTTATCTGCTCTGCTTATGCAAATTTATTGCCCCCTTTTGAGAAGCGGAGACGAATGAGATGGAACATTGCTCAGTACCGTTGTGCTCCTTTTTGGTCTCACGTTGGGCAGTCTGTGACATGAGCTTAAGAAGCACCAGAATATGAAACAAGAAACAATGAAATGACAGAGGTGGGTATTCAGCAGGTTTGACCAGATTCTGGAGAACCTAGTAGCCGGAAATTTTTGAGTAGTTCAGAGAACCAGTGGTAACCTTCCCCCTGGAGTGGGGTGGGAATGGAGATTTTACAGTATCCTTCCCCTGCCACGCCCACCAAACCATGCCACACCTACCAAGCCACATCCACAGAACTGGGAGTAAAAAATGTTGAATCCCACCACTGCAATGAATGGAAACTAATCAAGAAGAGAACCAACCCAGAACTAAGGAGAAATTTCCTGATAGTGAGAACAATCAACCAGAGGAACAACTTGACTTCAGAAGTTATGGGTGCTCCAACACTGAAGGCTTTTAAGAAGAGATTAGATAGCCATTTATCTGAAATGATTTAGGATCTTGAGTAGGTTGTTGGACTAAAAGACCACCAAGGTCCTTTCCAACTCTGGTGATGATGATGATGATGATGATGATGATGATGATGATGATGATGACTATCCCAAAATTAATATCCGCAGAGAAAATTATTTGCATCCAGAATCTGAAAAATCAATTGAAAAAAATCCCTTTGGTTGTAATGCTCCAGTTATAAATCTCCCCCCTGCCCCCCGCAAAAGCAAACAAACACTTTAGATTGGAATTGATGTTTTATTTGTTCAAAAAGATATATTTATCCAACCAAGTTTTAGTCTGAAGGAAGCACAGACCAATCTCAATTCATTTTCTGGTTTTAGTGGATTGTACAGTTTGCACTTCAATGGCGCTCTGTTTGTAATATTCCATCTTTGATTATGATTGCTTTGGGACAGATGATGAATAAATAAAGAGTTCTTCCACTGCTGATGGCCAAGTTCATCCACAGGGCTGTTTCAAAAGAACAATCAGTCTCTCTCCTGTTCTTTGATTTCTTCAATAACTGCACTCATTCGATTTAAAATACAGTCATTACAGAATGAAAATAGTGGTTAAGTTTGCCTCTTCAGGTCATCTCTTCTTTTCAGCAAAGGGAAAGAATGAGTCCTGGACAAACAGTAACAGAATAATACATTATTTTTTATATGTATGACAATGACAAATCATAACTGCCAGTTCTTTAACTGGGGTTGGCCTTCACAGTCATCGAGTTCTTCCCAAGAATCTAGGATGTTGTCATGTATCAGAATAGCATAACTGCCTTTTGTGACTGACAGATGGAAATTGTTATTATTATTCTCATTGCAGAACTACAATAGCAGCAGTACCAAGCTGTCAGGCAAATCTTTCTGACATTAGGAACAGAGCGTAATTAAAACCTTAATCTGTCAGCGAGAAAGTTTTGGATTTCTCTCATATAATTGATTTAATGACACCTTTTCTCCATGTCTCTACCAGCCATATTGATTTTCACTTGTCAATACTATTCTGGTCTTCCTCCTTCCTTCCTTCCTTCCTTCCCTCCCTCCCTCCCCCCTTCCTTCCTTCCCATTATCTTTCTTTCTTTTCCTTTCTTCATTCTTTCCTTCCTTCCCATTCTCTCTGTCTTTCTCTCTCTCTCTCTCTCTCTTTCTTTTCCTCCCTTCCTTCTTTCCATCCTTCCTTCCTTTCCATTCTCTTTCTCTCTTTCCTTCCTTCTTTCTTTTCCTTCTTTCCTTCCTTCTTTCCTTTCTCCATTCCCATTCTCTCTCTCTCTCTCTTTCTTCCATTTAAGTTGACTTTACATTTTGAGCCCAGAGATGGCTTTTTATAATTATGCTTTTATGAACCATCATGCTAAGTAAAAACAGCTCCAAGAGGTTTGTACATAATGTTTGCTGAATCACATGCCTTTGCAAAAGTTTCTGGATCTTTTCTAGGTTCCATTTATTTATATATTAATAAAATAATATTGATTGATATGAATATGGGTGGAAATGGGAAGGCATGCTGGTTACATTTTATCCATTCATTCATTCATTTATTCATTTAGTTATTCTGTTGAAAGCATGGGATAAAAAAAAATTAAAAAGTAGTTTAAAATGGAATGAAATGTAATGAAAAAAGACAGAGTGAGGCAGGAGTGGGATTCAAATTTTTTAACAATTGGTTCTGTGGGCATGGCTTAGGTGGTGGGTGTGGTTTGGTGGTCATGTGACCAGGTGGACTTGGCTTGGTGGTCATTTTATTGGCTGGGCATGGCCAACTCAATGTCACTCACATTGAGCCACACATCTCCTTACCTGGCCTCTCATGACTGTGGGGATGCTGCAACAGTCGTAAGTGTGAAAAATGGTCATAAGTCANATGGAGAGGTAGTTTCTGTCAACAACACCAGAATGTTTCCTTCCTGCCTTCCTTACAGGATTAGGCAAGTAATTTCTTCTAACAACCGGTTCTCCCAACTGCTTAGAATGTTAACAACCGGTTCTAGAGAATAGGTGAGAATTGGTAGAACCCCTGGAATGAGAATAAAACTTCCAATATATACCAATAAAAATGAAAAAAAAAAAAGGAAAGGAAAATCAAAATCAAAATCAAAGAAAAATTATGGGAGAACATTGGGGATCTCAACTTGCTCAGCTCAATAACTCTTTTTAATTGGCTCCCTTAATAATTGAAGTTTTTTAATCATCTGCTAAAATAACTGAAGAATTTTAGGAACTGTTTTTTAGACCAGGGGTCTCCATCCTCTAGTCCGTGGACAAGCACGAGCAACTGGGCCATGCAAACAAGTGGAGCCCCTTTTTTGGGATGCAGGCAGCATGCAAAAATATGCATCCTCCAGCCTGTGGAAAAATCTTTCTCCACGGAACCAGTCCCTCATGGCAAAAAAGGTTGGGGGCCACTGTTCTAGACTATTTCAAAATGACATCATTAGATGCCAATCTGTGACTTAATCTTGAAATATTTTCCCCTTTCGACCTCCCATATACATACCTGGTAGTTGAAGAAAAAAATCTCAGAAGAAGACAATCTATCACAAGCATAGCCCAGACTTAAAAAAAAAAAACCCTCACTAATTTATTACAGTTCAGGAATTCTTTTGTTGTATAAAAATCTTGCAAGTCTGAATGTGCTTCCCACCCAAACAAGAAATCTTAAGTTGTTGTTGTTGTTGCTGTTTTTGTTATCGTTATTATTATTTCTTTTATTCATTCAACATGAAACTCAGTCAACTGAACATTTAAAAATGTATCACAAATATCATTGACTGGCACTGATGGTTGATACAGGT
>BHFT01044855.1:0-19772 GCA_004320025.1 Laticauda laticaudata
CTTTCTCTCTGTCGCTCTTTCGCTCGCTCTCTTTCTTTTTCTCTCTTTCGCTCTCTTGCTCTCTTTCTCTTTTTTTTTCGCTCTCTCTTTTCTCTCGCTCTCTTTCTCTCTCACTCTCCTATATGGATGCGCCCCTTCTCCGGGGTGGGGGGATTGTGGAAAGTGGGACTCAAGCGCTTGGTCACCCGCGCCAGAATTGCGCCGGCTGGTGGAACGGTGCGCGGGTTTTTTTGGCTCGCTGGCGGAACCAGGCGGGCTTCTTGTGCTCGGTGTCGGTGGGTGGGTGGGTTCGTAAGGAACTGTTTACTGGAGAACGGTGGGTCGGTGGGGAAACGAGACAGCTTAGGATGCCGCGCAGAGAATAGCATTCGCGTCGCCTAGCTCCTCTCGCGCTGCGATCCAGAACTCCTCGGGAGTAAGAGGTGCGGAGGGCAACGAAAGGGTTAACTCTCGGCTTGCAGCCTTTCAAAGAAGCGATACTTTTAAAGCTAACCTTTCAAAAAAGAAAAAAAAAAGAGGGGGGGTAGCAGAAGTTAATGTCCCACAAAGGCACAGATGACTCCAGCTCCCATCACACCCGGCCAGGCCATCAGGACTCCAGCTCCTATTACATTCTCCCCATCTGGGGACTCTGTAGCTTGTCTCCCAAACCTTTCGGCAGCCTCCTCCCCCCCCCCCCAATNCCCCCCCCCCCCAAATAAATAAATATGCACCTAAAGACACTGGAAGTCCATCTGGGTCTATCTTGAACTTTCAACATGGTTCTAGTTCAGGAGTCCCCAAACTTGGCAACTTTTAAAACTTGTGGACTTCAACTCCCAGAATTCTCCAGCCAGCACAGTTGGGTGGAGAATTCTGGGAGTTGAAGTCCACAAGTCTTAAAAGTTGCCAAGTTTGAAGACCCCTGTCTTAAATTCTACAGACAGGAGATGTCTGAGCCAAGCAGGGATGCATCTGGTGATCTTCTCGTCTCCTAACTTTGGCCCAGAGAGTGGTTAGGAGAAACATCTCAGCCTTTGAGCATCTGCTTTGTTTTGGAAGGATTTAGGTTGTTAAGCAATCCTAAGAATGGAGTACAGCCTTGGAAAGGAAACTTGGAAATGAGGTCAGTTCTGCCTTCACCCCCCCACACCCCCCTTCCTCCCCAATTCCTGCCAAATGGATTGGAGAGGGAAAAGATGGGGGCTGCCAAAATTCCAGAGGATACTTTTTGTGGGTCCAACTTTCCTTAACTTGATGCCCTCCAGATGTGATGGCTGGCTCTGACAGGGCTGGCTGGGGAATTCTGGGGTTGAGGCTGGTTGGGACACATCTGGAGAAGGAAAAGCCAGCATGTGTGTGAATCTTTATTCCCAGCAACACACACACACACAAAAAAGCAAGCAGGATCCACTTCTAAGGTAGGACAGGATGCAGTTCAAATATCTTGAAAGGGAGCATGACTGGCTAGTGAACTAATCAGGATGATTAGCCAGGAACGTGTTATTTTAAGGTACAAAGTGTTTATTTTTGGTGGCTTACTTGTCCAAAGCTTTTCGAGGTCTGGTGTTCTTTAATAAAAAGTGCCTCAAATTATTGACATTAGAAAAACAGATCATCATTACCGGAAGTTAGAATTGTAGTGTCCCTGCTGCTCTCAAAGCTTGGTTGTATTTCTTGCAGACATTTCATTACCAAATTAGGTAACATCATCAGTGTAGTAGAGAGTGGGGTTTGCTCTCATTTTATACTCTATTCGTTTCCTGTGTTGGTGGGAGTTTGATTAATTAGAAAGATATTTTTTTTCTTAAAATCATTCTTTCATTTCCTTCCTACTTTCCTTCCATCCATCTCTCAACAAACCCTTCCAAGCCAGCCCTATTTCAAGCCCTATTTATTTATTAAATTTGTACAGCCTCTCAGCCAAGTGACTCTGTGCATATTGCAACAATTAAAACAGACTCAGAAACGAAAAAAAAATCCAGAAAAACAAACATACCCACCACCAGTAAACAGAAAGACAGAGAGAGAGAGAGAGAGAGAAAGAGAAAGAGAGAGAGAAAAGAACGAAAAAAGAAAGAAAAAAAAAGGCCAAATAAATAAAGTTTGGGGTGCTTTTTTTTTTAAAGAAAAATATTTTGTATTTATTGTTTGTTATGCTTCCTTAAGACAAAAGTTGGAAGGTAATAAAACTAGGAAAGTTTCTAAGAGCCAAGGATTCATCCAGGACTTATCTGCCGGGAACATTACTTTGATTGTTCACTTGTTGTGACCCCCAATATTTTTTGACCCAGATGTCTTTTATTCCAAGCCCCTCTGTCCCCCCCTCAAAAAAAGGATTGCCCAGGCAAATAAAGATAAGAGATGGACCAATAATCTGTTGTAAGATATTTGATCTTTAGCTTTTTTTTTTTTGCAACCTATATAAACAGAAGAACCAGGAGCCAGAATGCAAAATCCTACAGGAAGTCTGCAAAAATTCCTAGGAATGGCATCTCTGGAGCTCTCTGCCAATCTTCTGGAAAACATGGAATTAAAAAATTGTTTCCTTTTTTTAAAAATTAAATTTATATGATCCCCATCTCACTAACCAATAACTCTGGGCAGTTTACAAAATTATAAATAATCAAACAAAACAATTCAAAAATTAAGAACATTAAAACCAGGCTGTCCAATCTTGGCAGCTGTAAGATTTGGGGACTTCAATTCCCAGAATTCCGCTGTCACAGTTGAGGAATTCTGGGAGTTGAAGTCCACATGCCTCAAAGTTGCCAATTTTGAGAAATGCTGCTGTTTAATTCATTGACTTCTTCCAAATCTGCAAATTTTACAAAGTTGGGAAGGCTCATTATCTCAACTGCTTGCCACAGCTGATGCTGGCTGGTAATTTGGGCTGGGTTCTCCCTGAAGCACGTGAAGAGGATGCAAAATAATTCTAACCACCAAGGACGGAGCTTAATGAAAACTAAATTAGCTGGATTAATAAGTGTTTAGCATGTTGTTTTAAACAGTTGGTGATCACAAGAACTCCGCCCTCCCTTGGGGGACTCCAGCTATCAAAGAACCTGATATGACTTCTGGACTAATGCATCACTTCCTACTTCCTTCAGAAAAGATGCTGAAACTCTAGAACAGGGATTCCCAATTGGGGGGGGGGGGTACGAGATGATAGTCCAGGGATACAAAAACTTCAATTTAGAAGTTTCAAACTTATAGTGTATATGCATAACTAGCTGGATACCCGAGCTTCGCTACGAAACTATGTGATCGCACTTAGTTTTTGGGGAGGAAAATAAGGGGAAAAATTGTGCGCCTGCCTACCAGTATCCATCGGTATTCATCTGGTGAGCATCCTGTCTGTGAGAGAGTTGAGGGCTGTTTGGAAACTGAAAGTATTTGCTGTGTGAGCAAGGAGACAACAAGGAGCCTGGATGTTCAACTGTTCTGTACCAAAGCTGCTGGGTGCTGTGAAAGTTAAACTGAAACTGAAACTCCTCTCCTCTGCTTGTGTTTTGCCTTTGCAAGATATTTCTTTTCAGGTGGGGAGGGGGAGTAGAACTCCTTAGCATCAGAGCATGTTAATAACAATAATATAGGAAATGTTAATGCTCCAATGGTCATTTCGAAAAATCCTTTCTTAGTGAGCGCTTAGAAGTCAAGAGGAACGAACACACATGCCAAATTTCAAGTTTGTAGGCTTTACGGTTCTGGAGATTTTGTGATGATGTGTGAGTGGTATTTCACTTTTATACATAAAGATTTACTGATTAAACGTGTTTTCTCTTGGGTCAAATTTGTGCTGATAACTTGCCATCTTTTGCACAAATAATAGTAAAAATATGTTGGCCCAAGTTTTACGGTCCTTTTCTTACTTTTAAGAAGCTTAGAAGGTCACAAAAGGGATAACATACAACCTTGGGACACTGCAACCGTCATAAATATGAATCCAAATTTTTATGATGGGGAGGCTGTGGCAATAGCCCTAAGTGTGAAAATCTTTTTTGAACCCTGCTGTAACTTTCCATGGTCACTAAATGAATGGTTTTAAATTGAGGACTACCTGTAACGGAGGTAAAGCCCCCCCCCCCAAAAAAAGGACCCTTCGCACCAAACATTCAAGACAGAAAAAGTCAAACTTCATCCATGTTTACATCTCCGTGGAGAGAAAGAACTTTGCAGAAAACTGATGATTAAAACATGAAACCTTAGCTTTTCCGATAATGCTGAAAAGATTAATATGGAATATGACATTCCTTGAGCTGCTGCAGGATTGAAATTTAACGGGAATGTTACCAGTTGTTTTTTTTTAACATAAAGCAAATATTGCCATTCAAGAATGAACAGAAGTGGAAACGAGCTGATGCATTTTGCGAGCCAATGGCCCAGAAGCCATCAGAGTTGATAGTCCAAATTTGGAAAGAAAGAAAAGAAGAAGAAAAAAGTTCTCTGTGGAATATAAACTTTCTCACATGAACTCTGTGAACTTCAAAACTGAATAAAATCTCATTCATCATTTCCTAATCTTGCAACCCACATTAGGAACCAGATCCAAGATTTAAGAGGAATCAAAAAAGACACACTTCCTTTTTTCAGGGGAGGAAGGAAACAAATAATTTTGGAAGGACATTCCTGTGACCTACAGCTGCTGGGTTGAGTCATCATGATTTCAGAGAATTTGCTTCCTCACATGATGGGATAAAAAGCAATAGAGTCAAAAATCTGAAATTTAGTTTTCTTTCACCCGTGTTTTCACCGATTTTGTTCTCATTTTCCGGTCCATGCACTAGTATATATGGCAAATATTCATAAATCATAAAAATAACACAAGTTGGCACCAAAAAAAAAAAAAATTGAGACTCTTAGAAAGAGTGTAGAGAAGAGCAACAAAGAGGATTAGGGGACTGGAGGCTAAAACATATGAAGAACAGTTGCTGGAACTGGGTATGTCCAGTTTGATGAAAAGAAGGACTCGGGGTGACATGATAGCATCTTCCAATATCTGAGGGGCTGCCCCAAAGAAGAGGGAGTCAAGCCACTCACCAAAGCACCTGCAGGCAGGACAAGAAGCAACGGATGGAGAGAAGCAACTTAGAACTAAGGAGAAATTTCCCAACAACGACAACAATTAATCAGTGAAACAACTTGCACAACTTCCAGAAGTTGTGGAAGCTGCACCACGGGCGATTTATAAGAAGAGATTGGAGAAGCATTTGTCTGGAATTGTGTCGGGTTTCCTGCTCGAGCAGGAGGCTGGATTAGAAGACCTCCAAGGTCCCTTCCAACTCTGTTACTCTGTTATTAAGTGACTATGTCTCGTTGCCCCTGCTTGCAAAATGGTTCAGGTCAAATCAAGAAGGAAAAGGATGCAGGTTTTTTGATTTTTTGTTTTTGGTATGAAGCTGTTCCGCTCAGCTTCCTTGCTATCCCTGCCTTTCAAGGTCAGATTCTCAGCTGCTGAATGGCTGAACCACTATCCCTTCCCTCCCTCCCTCTCCCTCCCCCCACTCTCCCTCTTTCTCTCATTCTCACCCCTCTCTCTTTCTCCCCCCCTTTCTCTCTTTTTCTCTCTCATTCTCTGCCTTGGTTTCTTTTCCTCTCTCTTTCTCCCCCTCTTTCTCATTCTCTCCCGCTTTCTCTCTTTCTCTTTCTCCCCCTTTCTCTCTCTTTTTCTCTCACTCCCCCCTCTCTTTCTCTTTCTCCCCCTCTTTCTTTTTCTCTCACTCTCCCCACTCTCTTTCTCCCTCTCTCTCTCTCTCTCTCTCTCCCCAGCCNCTTTCTCCCCCTCTCTCTCTCTCTCTCTCTCCCCAGCCCAACAATGATGCCATCATCCCCACATCTGAGCACTGAGGAATCACATGCTACTCCTTGGGCAAGGTTGCTAAGAGGGTTGCTAGGTTCAATTGGCTATCGCCCTCCACGGTTATAAATTGCCGTTGCCCTTCTGGTCTGGTCAGAGCCCCCTCCCCTCACAACAACAATAACCTCCAAGCTGGCACAGCAGCGTAGGGAGAAGGGAGGGGGGCAAGAGAGGCCACCGATGCTCCTAACCTCATGGCTGATACCGCCAGAGAGATTTGTGGAAACCAATCGACTTCCTGGAAGGCAAAAGTTCTTTTTCAGAATTCAAGCAACGTTTAAAAAAAAACACAAAAAGACAAATTCCTCTCTTCTCAGTGTTTAAGATGGGTGGGAGGAAAACAGCTGAAAAAAGCAGGATGAACATTTTTCTTGCCTCTTGGACATGTCTACCAACCTCGCCCCCTGGAACAAGCATGTTCTCTTAAAGGTTTGCAGCTGTATTTTCCTGGACTCTTCAACTGGCTAATCAGAAACCTTTTGAGCAATTAAGTGTTTGAGCAGAGCAATCCAGCTGTTCGGTGACTGACATGCTACAATATCAGAGTTCTTTGATAAGCCCCAGAGCTTGCTAGCCAGAAACCAGTTGCTCCTCCACAGCCAATACATACCTTCATTCAAGCAATGTGTTTGCTCCCAAAGTTGTAGTTCTACTCATACCTCCAGTTCTGGTTACCAAACTACACTATCTGGGACTGCAGAGTACAGCCACCAAGGTCTGGGGGCTAAATAGTGCAGTGATTCTCTTATTTTATCTATTATTAAGAGGAGGATATTTGTAGCTCAGGGTTGAAATGAAGGGTCTTTGGTGCTCTCTGAGCTTGGCAGTTTTCTTGCAGACATTTTATTACCCAACTAGGCAACATCATCAGTTTTAGAAGGGAGTAGGGTTTGTGGAGAGGAGGACTGTATGATATTCAGGGATTTCTGAGCTTGGTTATTTTCTTGACTCAACTTGGGAGGATCATCAGTGCTAGAAGCAGTGGTGGGTTTCCAATTTTTTTCCCTACCCGTTCTATGAGAGAAGACAGCCCTCTGTGCCAACACTGGTGAGCTGAGCTGTTTTTTTAGCTCAGCTGAGACATGAGAATCAGCTGAGGTTAAAAAACAAGGGAATATTGGAGAGGTAATGGCGAGGGTGGGTGGGCGGGGCCAGAAAGAGGTGGTACTTGTCGGTTCTCCAAACTACTCCAAACTTCTGCTACGGGTTCTGTAGAACTGGTCCGAACCGGCTGAATACCACCTCTGGCTAGAAGGGATTGTGTTGAGAGAGAGACAGAGAGAGAGACAGAGAGAGAGACAGAGAGAGAGTCAGAGGCAGAGACAGAGATTGAGAGACAGTATCATCAGTGCTAGCTGGGATTGCATTTGGAGAGAGAGAGACAGAGACAGAGACAGAGACAGAGACAGAGACAGAGAGACAATATCATCAGTGCTAGAAGGGATTGCATTTGGAGAGAGAGAGAGAGAGAGAGAGAGAGAGAGAGAGAGAGAGAGAGAGAGAGAGAGATAGTATCATCAGTGCTAGAAGGGATTGCATTTGGAAAGACAGAGACAGAGACAGACAGAGACAGTGACAGAGAGAGAAGGATGAGGGGGTACTATTGGGGTCTTTGGTGATTTGTGAACTTGGTTGTTTTCTTGACTCAACTTGGGAATATCATCAGTACTAGAAGGGATTGTGTTTGGAGAGAGGGAGGAGGAGGAGGAAGGACTATGGGGTCTTTGGTGCTCTCTGAGTTTGGTTATTTATTTGCAGATGTTTCATTACCCAAACTAGGTAACATCACCCATGTTAGTATTTATTTCTTGAATTTATTTGCTGTCCATCTCATAACCAAACAAGTGCATAAAAACAAAAGCTGAACTTTGGAAAACCAAGTTAGGAACATGATTAATCTGTTTGAATTTTAGTTTTGGAAAAGAACAGCAACAGATGAACGGGGTGGACCACTTTGGAGAACCCCAATATAAAAAAAAATATTGTATGCTTCAAGAGTTAATAAGACAGTCGCTGGAGGCCCCTTTAAATCACATATTAAGGCCCGACCATATAAAATGGTGTCTGGTGACTGAGCAGGGAGTGAAACAAACCTAGTTATCTAAGGACACAGCCCAGCTCCTCATACAATATACATTGGGAAGGAAAAATAATTGAACAGTAAGTAATACTCCATTTGCTCTTGTGCTAGAGAAAGTACACATTAGGGATGTTTTTATCCCAGCACCCCGTGTTTAGTGACTTCATGAGGTGCCTTGTAAACACCCATTAAAGTCACACCAGCTTCTGAGTCACTGCAATTGCGTTGAAAATCTGCTCCGTCCTGAACTTACATTCACTTTGCGTTGGGGGTTTCGCTCTGCAATCCAAATTCCAGCCCTTCTTTTTTTCTTTCTTCCCCGGAGCATGGATGTGAGGTCTTTTTTAGAGTTAAAGGATGCATTAGAGAGAGTGCTCAGCTTATGACCATAACGGAGCGTGGAATTATGGTTGTTAAGCCTTTGCAGTGGTTAAAAGGGTCACCGTGGAACTGAGCTTGATTTTGCAACCTTTTTTGCTGGTGGCCATTAAGTAGATCTATTTTATCCAAAGGGTGTTTTTACCAGAAATTGGAAATAAATCCTGGAAACTCATCATCATCATCATCATCATCTCCATAAGCACCATTGCCTTCTAGCACTGATGATGTTACCTAGTTTGGTAATGAAACATCTGTGAGAAAACAACCAAGCTCAGCACCAAGAACTCCACAAACCACCTCTTCCTCTTCTCCTCTTCCTCCTCCTCTTCCTCTTCACCCCCTCCTCTTCCTCCTCTTCTTCTTCCTCCTCCTCTTCATCTTCTCCCCCTCCTCTTCTTCTTCCTCCTCCTCTTCCTCTTCACCCCCTCCTCTTCCTCCTCTTCTTCTTCCTCCTCCTCTTCATCTTCTCCCCCTTCTCTTCCTGTTCCTCCTCCCATCCTCCTCCTCCTCCTCCTCCTCCTTTTCTAGCCCTGATGATGTTATCCAGTTGGGTCATTTCATCTGCAAGAAAACAAACAAGCCCAGCACCAAGGACCCCACAATCCTGCTCCTTTCCACAAGCCCCATCCCTTTCCCTCCCTGATGATGTTACCTAGTTTGGTAATGAAATATCAGTGAGAAAATAACCAAGCTCAACACCAAGAGCTCCACAAACCACCTCTTCCTCTTCTCCCCCTCCTCTTCCTCCTCCTCCTCCTTCCTTTCTCGCCCTGATGATGTTACCCAGTTGGGTCATGAAACATATGCAAGAAAACAAGCAAGCCCAGCACCAAGGACCTCACAATCCCCCTCCTCCTTTCCACAAGCCCCATACCTAGTTGGGTAATGCAATGTCTGCCAGAAAGCCACCTTGCTCCGAGAGCAGCTCCACACAGTTGAACCCCAGCTATAAATATTCTCTTCTCTCGGGACACTTTGCTTCCCTTTGAAGAAAGCGTCCCCCCCCCCCCGTGGGGCAGTGAAAGGAGTGAAAACTAACCCTCGGTCATTNCCCCCCCCCCCCGTGGGGCAGTGAAAGGAGTGAAAACTAACCCTCGGTCATTTGTGAGCCCCCTCACTTTCCCTGGAACTTCCTCCAGCTTCTTCATTCATTAAACAACAGCCAAACTCTGTTCGGAATAAGACATCATTCACACCGTTGCCTGCGTTTGCCTTGATCTTTTGGCCCAAGTTTGTTCAAGGAAGACTTAAAGGAAAACAGAAATTAACAACTCGTGGCGCCCAGTGCCAACATTCAAAGGGGCCCCCTAATTTAATTTTAATTAGGACCAGCTTCTGCTTCCTTGGCTAATGAAACAAGTCTCATTAAGAAATATAATTGAGGTTCCCCCAGAGGGAAGGAAGCTTGCACAGATCTCCCTGTTTAGACCCCAGGCATCCTGGCTGATAAAAATTGCAGTAGCCCATAGCAATGTCATCATTAATATGTAAGGAGGAGGAGGAGGAGGAGGAGGAGGAGGAGGAGGAGGAGGAGGAGGAGGAGGAGGAGGAGGAGGAGGAGGAGGAGGAGGAGGAGGAGTGATGGAGAGGGTGGGGGGAGAATGCTGACCAGCAAATTATATACTGATATTTTTCCTTGCCAAGAAACTGCTCTCTTTCTACACCCTCTGGTATGGAAGCCCCCCTGATTACACCTGGCAATTAACTCTCATTTATCTTGTGTTTAAAGGCTGAATCGAAAACAGGGAAGGAAATGATTCCTGTAAATATCTAACTCTGTTATAAAAGATCACTTTCTTTCCCTACGGTTGCATTTATTTGAAGGATAATTTGACCGGTCCTGAGGTTTTTTTTGTCTCTCTCGTTTTTTTTTTAAAGGGAAGGATGGAGTTTGCCTATTGGGAGCGAGGGCTGAAAACCTTGACCTCACTCTGAACTAGCTTTAGGATATCCTCCTAGGTTGCTTCTCTCCCTTGATGAGAATAGAATGGGAATAACAGAGCTGGAAGGGACCTTGGAGGTCTTCTAGTCCAAATCCCTTGCTTCCACCCATTGCTTCTAGTCCTGCCTTCAAGTGCTTTGGAGAATAGCTTGACTCCCTCATCTTTGGGGCAGCCCCTAAAATATTGGAATATTGCTATCATGTCATCCCATAGTCCTTTTTTTTTTTTTTCCCCATCAGACTAGACATACGTGGTTCCAGCAACTGTTCTTTATATGTTTTAAACTCCAGTCCAGTGGTGGGATTCAACAAATTTTATTGCTGGTTCTATGGGTGTGCAGGGGAAGGATACTGCAAAAATCTTCCAGTCAGAGGTGTTCTGACCCACGCCCTTTTCAACAAATCAAACACAATCCAAAAGGAACAGAAACCTTGCAATGCTTTTTACAAAATAATTAGATGTGATAAGCACAAGCCTTGCCAAACTGTGCGAGACCTGCCAAAAGATAACAGCAAGAAATAATTTGCCAACACAAGGACACATGGAACGTCCATGAGGCTGAGTTTTCAAAACGTCTTTGCCTTCCTGCAAAGAATGTTCCTTTCACAGCTGGCTTTTCTCTTCTTGAAGGAGGGGCCATTACCTGGCAGCCTTTCTCCCGAGTCACCGGTGCTGTTGTAGCTGCCTCTTTCCTACGAGCAATCCTACATGCACTTGGCACAGGCTCCTCGGAACCTCTCAATCGCTTGCTGCCAGCCCCCCACAATCTCTGAAGGCAGCAGTCCACTCTCTAATGGTCCCGGCCCCTCATCTGAGTCCTCGCTCTCCTCAGCCATCCACACCTGCTGCCGGCTAACCACAAAAAGAAAGGATTTGCCGGTTCTCTGAACTACTCAAAATTTCCGCTACCGGTTCTCCAGAACTAGTCAGAACCTGCTGAATACCCACCTCTGCTCCAGTCCCCGAGAAGACCCTGTCTTCTAGTCCAACCCCCTACACAAACAGGAGACCGTACACCACTTTGGATAAATGGTTGTCCAATAATATCCTTAAAAAAATCCCAAACCCTCCAGTGATGGAGCCTCTTGCTGTCGGCCATCTTCTACTTCTACTTTTTCCTTCCAATGCTTCCAAGCATGGTAGGCAAATTCCATGGTTTCTGTTTGCATTTGCCAAAGGGCTCCTTTCCTCCCCCAAAATGCTCAGAGGCTAAAACTCCATCCTTCTTCTTCTTCTTCTCCCTCTCCCCCCCACCCCAAAATCTTCCTGCTTGAACCTTATCCTGACCAAGACCATGTGCTGGATATTAATTACACGTCCGGGGGCCCCACGAAAGTCATTGAAATTTAATGAGAGCAAGAGGCAAGCCCACCAAGCCGATGGCATACATTAGGGGTTGCCATGGAGACCCCCGCTGCCAAGCCTGACCCACATGGAAGGAGACCGGGGGTCAAAAGGGCAGCGGGAACAAAAGCTGTGCCCACCACTGCGCCAAAGGATGCACAGCTGAATCTGCTGGCTTTCCTAGATCGGGTTTCTCCCCGAAAGAACACAAGGAGGGTTTGTTGGTGGCCATCATCATCATCATCATCATCATCATCATCATCATCATCATCATCATCGTCATGTTAACCATAGTTTCAATGGGGCAACTTTGACCATCTTGGACTAAGTCCAAGTCCAAAAACAGTAGAGAGTTTCTAGAAGCCTGGCACTCTGACAAATTAGATGTCACAACAGACACATAGATGTCAACAATATCTCCCTATCGTGCCAAAGAGACAACCGACAAGCCAAAAAAGGGAACAAAAAGTTCACAAACACCTCCCTATCAGCAATCAGGACTAGTAGATTAATTTAACACTGAGATTAACATCAGATCAACAACCAAGAAGTAAACAATACCCCAATCAAGGAACTGCCAAGCAAGCCAACAGCAAACAGCCCAACCCAAGAACCTTCAAGACTACTCCTCCAAAACTGACAGGGCAAGCCACTGGAATATAAACTGAGAGCAAACTCCGCTCCCTTCTAGCACTGATGGTGTTACCTAGTTGGGTAGTGAAATATCTGCAAGCAAATAACCCAGCTCAAAGCACTAAGGTCCTTGTGTTCCTTCCTTCCTTCCTTCCTTCCTTCCTTCCTTCCTTCCTTCCTTCCTTCCTTCCTCTTCTCTTTCCTTCGTCACAGAGCATCAAGGACTCCATGTTTCAACCCTGAGCTACAAATATTCTTTTTTTTGGGGGGGGGTCCTCCTCCTCCTCCTCCATCATTTTTTTCTGCAGGAGGGCTCCCTTGGAATAATAACAACAGCACTTAAACTTATATAACGCTTCACAGTGCTTTACAGCCCTTTCTAAGCAGTTTACAGAGTCAGCCATTTGCCCTTAATAATTTGGATCCTCATTTTACTGACCTCAGAAAGATGGAGGGTTGAGTCAACCTTGAGCCTGTCAGAATCGAACTTCTGGCAATGGGCAGAGTGGGCAGTACTGCACTCTAACCACTGTACACCATGGATGGATGGAGGGAAGGAGGGAAGGAAGGAAGGAAAGAAGGAATAGCAACAGCACTTAGACTTGTATATTACTTCACAGCGCTTTACAATCCTCTCTAAGTGGTTTACAGAGTCAGCCTCTTGCCCCCCAATGATCTGGCTCCTCATTTTACCGACCTCAGAAGGATGGAAGGCCGAGTCAGCCTTGAGCCGGTCAGGATCGAACTGCTGGCAGTCGGCAGAATTAACTTGCAGAACCTCATTCTCACCGCTGTGCCACCAGCGAGCTTTCATTAGAAACCTCTTCAGTTGATGGGTGAGAAGGGGGCATCCAAAAGTTTCCAATCAATTTTAAACAAAAACGCTACTCGTTGCCCGAGCAGCTGCTTTGCATGTAGAAAATCCCTGATTCAGCATCTGAAAAAAAAGTGGGAAGAGATTCTGATGGGAAATGCTGGGAATGCATCCATCTGACACACAAGAGAGAATTAAATTCCTATTTTTTTTTCCCCCTCCGAGGAAAGCTTGTCCTTGGCCTTTTGAGGAGAGGCAATTGAAAAAATAGCGGCTGTGTCCAAGACAAAGCTGAAATCCAGTCCAGTTATTATTAGGGTTTGTTTGTTTGTTTTTTCTCTCCTTTTGTCATGCATTGAATCACTTTCCTCCTCAAGAACCAAAGAGAGTGTTGGCTTCTGAATGAACGTATCCTAATTCAAGGGGTAAAATCCAGAGGTGGGTATTCAGCCGGTTCTGACCGGTTCTCCAGAACCGGTAGCAGAAATTTTGAGTCGTTTGGAGAACGGTTCAATACCGCCCCTGACTGGCCCCGCCAACCCCTTCTCTTCTCTGCCTCCCATTGAGTCCCAGCTGATCGGCTGGGTCTTCTTTGGTTGCCCTGCCCAGGAGAAACGGACCTGGAAAGCAGGTCAGTGGGGTGGGGATTTTACAGTATCCTTCCCCTGCCATGCCCACCAAGACATTGAGCCACACCCACAGAGCACCACGCCCACCAAGCCACACCCACAGCTGATCGGTTGGGTCTCCTTTGGTTGCCCTGCCCAGGAGAACGGACCTGGAAAGCAGGTTAGTGGGGTGGGGACGGAATGGGGATTTTGAAGTAACCTTCCCCTACCACGCCCATCAAGCCTTGCCCACAGAACTGGCAGTAAAAACTTTTGAATCCCACCACTGGCCGTAAGTCACTTTTTTCCAGTGCCGTTGTAACTTAGAATGGTGGCTAAATGAATGGCTGTACTGTAAGTTGAGGACTACCTGTACAGCCCAGGCTCTAGAGCAAGTTACCACAGAAGCAACAAGTCCAGGAATCAGACCTGATGTATCCGTGACGGTAATCAGAAAACAAATGAGGAATTGTGGGATTGAAATGACAAGGGAGTCTCTCTTGCAACTGTCAAACCTTGCCAGCTAAGAGGTCCCTCTTGCAGTTTTTGCATTTCCACCTCCCCTTTCCATCGGCAGGGCATTTGTTGCAAGCGTTGGCTGCAGAAAATGACAACGGCCTTCCTTCCTGTGCACCGTCAGTGATGTGAGCGGAGCAAACCCTGGGTTTGCATTATTAACACTTTGCTCCATCGCCCTCCTGCCAATTCTGCTTAGCATGCAGTCCCGGATGCCCGGTTGCTATAGCAATCCATCGGAGTCCTCATCGGACTGCTGGGAAACCAGATCAAAAATATTTTACTGTCACTGAGGAAGGGGAAACCTTGGTCTGCACGGGACTGTTGTGTCCGCCGTCTCAAGGCATTATTATGTCTGGATGCAACTTTTTTTAAAAAACAATTTTTTTGCAGGATTTCAGGCAGAGGGGATTTAAAATAGAGTGAGACCGCCAGTTGGAAGGCAGGGTGATATTGCAGAGGGAGGGAGGAGGAAGAAAATCAGAGGGTGGGAAGGGAGGAAAGAAGGAAGGAAAAAGTGAAGGGAGGAAGAAAGGTGAGAGGGTGGGAAGGAAAGGAAAGGAGGGAGGACAGAAGGAAAGGAGAAAAGGAGGGAAGGGAGGGAGGAAGGGAGGAGGAAGGAAGGCGAGAGGATGAGAAGAAAGGAAGGAAGGAAGGAAGGAGAAAGGGAGGGAAGGAAATAAGGAAAGAAGGAAAAAGTGAAGGGAGGAAGGAAGGTGAGAGGGTGGGAAGGAAGGGAAGGAGACAGGGAGGGAAGTAGAGGAAAGGAGGGAGGACAGAGGGAAAGGAGAAAAGGAGGGAAGGGAGGGAGGAAGGGAGGAGGAAGGAAGGCAAGAGGCTGAGAAGAAAGGAGGAGAGGAAGGAAGAAGAAAGGGAAGGAAGGAAAGAAGGAAGGAAAAAGTGAAGGGAGGAAGGAAGGAGGAATGAAGGAAGATGAGAAGGTGGGAAGGAAGGGAGGGAGGGAAGGAGAAAGGGAGGGAGGGAGGAAGGAAGGAAGAAAGGAAGGAGAAAGAGGGAGGGAGGGAGCAGAAAACGGAAGGGAAAGAAAGGAAAGAGAAGAAGAAAGAGAGAAAGAAGGGGAGAGAGAAGGACCGCAAAACAAATGAGTATCGAAAGAAAGGGAAGGCAACTAAGATAAAGAGAAAAAAATAAAAGAATGAAGGACAGCTAACATTACTCTCAATTCAGCACAGATTTTTTATGATCCTCCTTCCAACAACAGCTTCCCTCAGATCTTCAGGAAACTCACCGGAGCAGCACACAGAAGACTTTCCCGGGGCTCCTGCTGCCCACTGAAACTCAAGGACTTCCTCCTCCTCCCCCCCCCCCGAACCAGTTACACTGAATCGTAAACACGAGGGTCAAGGGTGGTGTAGGGAACAAGAGTTTTCCTTGTGTAAGTGCCAAGGTCTGTTCTAGCAACTGAAGGTATGATTGATTCACACTGGTGGGCTTCTCACGGTGGTGGGCTTTCTCAACAGCCTTGGCCAAACTCTCTTGGCCAACTTGGCTGGAGAACTCTGAAGTCTCCAAACACCCAAAGGGTAGGAGATTGGAGAAAGCTAAGTTAGATGCTATTCATTCCTACTTTACACCCAAGATACACGCTGTTCTGGTTTTGCTGTTCCACGGACAGTCACAATTCTTCCACGTACCCTGGTTTATATAAATTAGCCTGCGCTAAATCATGCACATCCACATTCTTTCTCATCTTCAGGTTTGAATTCCCTTTTCACCACCTTCTTCCTTTACAAATGCCTTAAAAAGAAACTGAAGAGCTCAGGGTTGGAAATCACGTATATTCAGGGGAAAACACCCAAGAACACCACCAAATTTGCAGAGATTTGCTTGCAGAGAAAAACAACCAGGATGATGAGGGGACTGGAAGCTAAAACATACAATGAACGGTTGCAGGAACTGGGCCTGGCTGGTCTAGGGAAGAGGAAGACCAGGGGAGACAGGAGAGCATTGTTACAATATTTGAGGGGCTGCCACAAAGAGGAGGAAGGGGGTCAAGCTATTCTCCAAGGCACCCGAAGACCAGACAAGGAATAATGGATGGAAACGGAACAAGGAGAGATTCAACCTGGAAATAAGGAGAAACTTTCTGACAGGGAGAACAATCAACCGATGGAACAGAAGTTGCCCTCGGAAGTTGTGGGAGTTTCATCGCTGGAGGCTTTCAAGAAGAGACTGGGCTGCCATCTGTCAGAAATGGTGTAGGGCAGGGGTCTGCAACCTGCGGCTCTAGAGCCACATGCGGCTCGTTCGGCCCTCTGCTGTGGCTCCTTGTTGGCTGATTCCACCACTGGAAGTTCTGGAAGTCTGGAAACGGGCCTGTTTCCAGTTTCTGGAGGGCCTTCGCAGCCCAGGGGGAGGCCGTTTTGTCCTTCCCAGAGGCCCGAGGGAAGCCTCCGGACTCTGTGGAAGGCAAAAAAAAACCCAGCCCTCCTGGAACTTCTGGTTGGCCATGCCCACCCAGTAACTGGGCAGAGAACCGGTTGTTGGGATTTTTGAATCCCACTCCTGGCTACAATATGTAGTGATACTCATAGCTTACTAATAAGCAATCAAACCATACTAGGAAACTAAATAAAGCCATTTAAAGATACAAGCAACACGGTTATCGTCATAAGTGGGAAGAGGTAGCTACTAGGAAGGATGAGAAGAATAAAAAATAATTTGACAGTGTTGTGGGAATTATTTGTTTAGCACAGCAATGGCGTTCGGGAGAAAACTCCCCTTGTGTCTAGTTGTTCTGGTGTGCAGTGCTCTATAGCGTCATTTTGAGGGGAGGAGTTGTCACAGTTTATGTCCAGGATGTGAGGGGTCTGTAGATATTTTCACAGCCCTCTTTTTGACTCGTGCAGTGAACAGGTCCTCCATGGAAGGCAGGTTGGTAGCAATTGCTTTTTTCTGTAGTCCTAATTATCCTCTCTGGAGTCTGTGTCTATCCTGTTGGGTTGCAGAACCAAACTAGACAGTTACAGAGGTGCAGATGACAGACTCAATAAGGAGTAAGTAAAAATGATAATAAGTCAGTAAGAAGAAGAAGTAAGGAAGGAATAATAAGTAAGTAAGAATAAGAAGTAAGAAGACCTCATCCCTGCAGTCTCTGTCTTGATCCTAATTTTTTGTAGAGTTTGACATTTTTAATTTGCATAACCGGAGGTTGTTGAGCTAACCTAACTCTTTTTAGCATTCAGCACCTGGTGGCTTAAGAAATTGCCAAGCTTTTAAAAACCTCCTGGGGGTCTTCTGGGCCGGTCACGTGCCCACCAGAGAGAGAGAGAGAGAGAGAGAGAAAGAGCACCGTGTTGTTACTTGTTCTGTGACCCCAGGCATGTAAACACAACCGCATTTTGGCAAGATGTTGAATATCCCTGATTATGTCAACATTCTGGGCTACTTGCCAGCTGGGAAGACCCTTGGTTTTATGCTTCGTTTGGCATGGATCCCAGGTCTCCTGACACGAGGTGGCGGGCGAAAAGCAGCAAACTAACAGCAGGGGAATAATAAAAGGGAGCCAGAAAGACACGGGAGTTTGTCTAATCAACCCTTCTTTCGAGAAATAGAATAGAGAGTAGAGTAGAGTAGAGTAGAGTAGAGTAGAGTAGAGTAGAGTAGAGTAGAGTAGAGTAGAGTAGAGATGCTAATGGAATTGAATGGCAAACAGAATGCGCAAGAGGCACGAGCGAGAGAGGCGAAGGGAAGAGAGGAGTAGAAAGAAGAGGAGAGCCGAAAAAAGAGCCGAAGCGAGAGAAGAGGAGACAAGAGGGGAGAAATATTCTGTTATTGGCCAAGTGCTGATGGTTTCTTTTTACGGACAACACAAGGAATTTTGTCTCTTTGCTAGCAGCAGCCTACTACCAATAGCATATTTCAATTCCTCTTTTTTTTTTTTTCCCTAAAAACCGGATGTCTGCCAATCTCCTTCTTATTCCCTTAAGAGCGTGCGAGCCAGCATTAGTATAATATCCCCCTATACAGTCCAGCAGGTCTGCGAAAAAACTCCAAGACACCCCATTATCTTTCAGGCCGATGCCACTAATAGGAAAAAAATTCACAGGGCGACATTAAAAAAAAAAAGACATTTTTCAGCATAAACTGGCGCAGCCTGCCCCAGATCTTCAGGGACTGTTATAATAATATATATTCTGGATGTTGAGTCAGTCGCGTATAGAACATTGTTAAATTGTTAAGAAAAAGAAAAGGCAAAGAAAGAAAGAGAGAATAAGAGCGAAGCCGAAAGCCGAAGGCAAGAAAGGAAGGCCAGAACGTGAAGGAAGCGCAGGGAAAGAAGGAAGGAAAAAGGGAAGGAAGCGAAAGAGGGAAGCGAAGAGGAGAAGGGAAGCGAAGCCGAAAAAGAGAAGGCGAGGAAGGGAAAAGAAGGAAGGAAGGAAGGAAAGTGAAGGAAGGAAGGAAGGAAAGAGAGAAGGAAGGAAGAGAAAGAAGGAAGGAAGGAGAGAAGGAAGGAAAGAGAGAAAGAAGGAAGGAGAAGGAAGGAAAGAGAGAAGGAAGGAAGGGAAAGAAGGAAGGAAGGAGAGAAGGAAGGAAGCCCTTCCAAGTCAGAATTCAGCCTATGATTGATAGGAAATTATTGCAATAGAAGAGAATGCTGGCAATTTCCCAGTTGATTTATATTTATTTTAGTTCAGTTTATTTTTTTATTAGAACTGCTGCCTCAATAAGGACAGAGGGGCTGAATCAAGACCATCCAAAGAACATTCCTGCAGCCCATTCTCTGCCTTAAGTTTTTTGCAGCAAGAAAGGACAATGTCTCCATTTCATTGTGTGTTCCTTTTTTTTACCATGCTCGCCCACAAACACCCAGCCCTTTGTCCTCTGGGCAGGAGCTTCATCCAAACCAGAAAATGTGCTTCTTAAAGTTATATAGCCGATGCTTGAAATAATGCAGAAATTGTTTTGGTCTGTTGTGTTTTTTTTTCCCCTGGAATTCACTATGGCAACTATTAATTGAATGGTTACCTTCTTTAGATTCCCAATAGGCGTATGTCATCTTTGACCCCAAGAATGATGGTTAGACATCATTATTTCCTGGTTTGCTTTGAAAATGTCTGCTATTTACTTCCAAATTGCTCCAGGTAGCTTACAAAAAATCTGTATGGCTTCGTTAGAGAGGGGTGTATACTCTTCCTTTGGGAATTCATCATCCCTATCATATGCATTTTTCTTTCTCATTCTGCGCCAAAATACCTCTTAGGCTTCTCTCTCTTTCTAACTCTTGAGGGCACAGAAGAAACTTGCTCAGGTATACAGGGTTGACCAAGAACATTAGACAGTGCCAAAGAGAAAGCAAATTTAAAAAAAAAACTAAAACAATTAATAAATAGAATTGGGATTAGATACAGGTAGTCCTTGACTTTATGACCACAACTGAGCCCAAAATTTCTGTGTCTTAAGTTTGTTGACATTTGTTAACAAACAAGTTTTACCCCATTTTCCAGTCAAAAAGAGGGCTGTGAAAATATCTACAGACCCTTCACATCCTGGACATGAATGGTTTCAACTCCTACCTTCAAAGCGATGCTATAGGGCATTGCACACCAGAACAACTAGACATAAGGACAGTTTTTTTTCCCAAAAGCCATCCCTC
>BHFT01044856.1:0-20533 GCA_004320025.1 Laticauda laticaudata
AAGCCGCCACCTGAACAGAACACACCCCCAGCCAATCAGAACACAGCCAACCCCCCTACCAATCAGAACACAGCCAAGCCCTCACCCATTCAAGTCACACCCCCACAAGCAGTTAAAAGGAAGAAGCAGTTGCAAGCTTACATTACTCTGAGAAGCACAGAGCCGAGGGAACAAGCCTGAAGATGATGAATGAGACTTCATCGAAACGCTGCCAAGATAATTTCAATTTTACGCGGGAGAAAACCTGAATAACCAAAGATCCATATATATGTATATGTATATGTATGTGTATGTGTATGTTTATGTGTATGTGTATATACATTTGTTGTTAAGTGCAGGTTGCTCTCCCTAAACATTAGTTTATGCTTCTATAAGTGTAATAGTTGTGTAACAGCCTCAAGATACTTTTTAAAGAATCCACATTGACATTTATAGTTGGCAAGTGGTCAAAAATAAAGATTACTATCAGAATTGTTGAAGGCATTGCCTAGATAAAAATTCCAAGGTGCTCTCATTCTGAGATTCTTGTCCCTTCCAGAGAAAGCAAAAGTTGCTGGAGGAACAGCAGCAGCCTCAGGAAAAGACTATGTTGTAAAAGTATTTTGGTAGTCTTTTGAGATCAAAGAACTGACCTCAGTCTTTGTTTTCAAATCCCATTCCAATGTAACTTCATGCAAAAAAAAAAATCTATTACTATTTTTATTTATTTACTGGTAGGTCATATTTACATTCTAAATAATTGGCAGTTTTCAGTTGTTTTGGAAACTGTCAGGTGAAGTCATTCTTATTCATCTACTTCATCTACTTCTTTTCTCCCACCCTCCACAAAATGTTTAAAAACAGTCACTATTAAAAATCAACCCATGCAGCCTGCCTTACTGTCTGTAGTCAAGATAAAGTACAAAATGAAGGACTAAAAGCAAAAGTAAGATTAAAAAAAATTAAGAGCATTTAGGCAAGATTTAAAATAGAAGAAAGAGACAGTTTAGTGTAATGGTTAAGATACCGGCCTAAATATTACGAGATTGTGAGTTCTACACACCACCATCCCCCTTAGGCACGAAAGCTGGCTAGGTGACTTTTGGCCAATCATTCTCCCTTAACCCAACCCTCCACTCACAGAATTGTTGTGAAGAAAACAGAAAGCAGGAGAATTGGTATGTATTAACTAATTAGGTAGCTAGTACATCAAGGTATATACATATATACCAGTACATATACATATGCATGTTTCTGTGTGTGTGTGTATGCGTGCCTCTGTGTATATAATGTGTGTACACAACATTTGTTGTTGGAAAAGACTCTTGGCAAGACTATGATGATAAGCAAGAATAAAATGAATCATAGAACAAATTAATCCAGAGTTCTCCTCATATTTTGGACACTTTATGGGATCACCTAACTCTGTTGTGAAACTGGGAAAGATGGACAAAGAAAAGAAGAGGAAACTAGCAGCAATATGGAAAGGCTCAATTACAGTGGCAATGGGTCAACCATTGGATTACATAAAAGGCTTTAGCGGGCATAGATCATCTTGGAGAAGAGCTGCATATAATAAAAGCATACTACTTATTTCTACCAATTTCATTGAAATAAAGTACAGGGTCAGAATTTTTTTGACCTAGAAAGTTTCGCACATTATCTGAAATGAATTTCCAAATACTTGTACTGTACTATATAATTTGGACTGTACTCTTCATCTGGAACAGTAACTGATTTTTTGTATGCTGTTCTATATTTAATATAAAATGATATGGTACTTTATACCTTATGTACAATAAAAATATGCAAGGATTTTTATTTTATCATGTAGCCTTCCTATGTAGACTTGTTATACAAGCAATCCTTAACTTATACCCACAATTGGAACCTGATTTTTGGTCACTAAGTGATATAATTGTTCTGAACTAGATTTTATTGTTATAGTTAAGTGAATCATGTGGCTGATAAGTGAATAATGTAGTTGCTAAGCAAATCTGATTTCCCTCATTAAGTTTGCTTATTAGAAACCAGCTGGGAAATTTGCAAATTATAAACACATTTGGTAAATGCAGGGACACTGCAATAGGTCATAAATGTGACCCCATTGCCAAGTGCACAAATTGCAAATCATATGACAGCAGGCCGAGTGATTTTTTTGAGTCCCCCCACCAAAACCAAGAATGACACAATGTGATTTTTCCAAGTAGATTTCTTTATTGTTCTACATCACTAGATTACACAGTATTTACACAATCTGTACTTAGAGAACAAAGCTATAGGGAGGGTTTGTCTTCACTCTGTTTCTCTCACACAAACTAGCTCAGTGGTTCCCAAACTTTTTCAGTCCACTGCCCCCTTAGTGCTACAAACTAACCCTCGGTGCCCCCCACCCAGGAGTGAGATTCAAATTTCTGTGGGCGTGACCTAATTTGAGGGCATGGCTTGATGGTCACGTGACTGGCTAGGTGTGGGTTGCTGGTCACATGACCGGGTAGGTGTGATTTGGTGGTCATGTGACTCGGTGGGCATGGCCAGGTAACTGGCAAACCAAATACAAATGGTCCTCACTTAATGGCTGGTTGTTTAGCAAGTGTTCTTTATGACTGGCCTCAGAGCTATTTGACCTGTTTTTGGAGCTATGCACACACACGCACACACACACTCCCTTCTAACCCTGCTGGAGCAGGTCATTACACTACAATTGGCAAAGCATCTCTAATTAGATTCTAGTAGTGAATAGAATCTAATCAGAGATGCTTTGTTGATTCTTGTTGATTTGTTTTATTTGTATTTATTTTATGTCGCTGAATTGCATTGACATGTGTATACCTTCTTGTGCACAGCCCAGAAGCTTTTGTGATTCTTTGCAGCAAAAATTACTGACCTCTGGCTTTGCTCTGCCACCACTGCCGCCACTGCCATGTTCTAGGTGCTGGCCCTGCAGGTCCATCCCACTGAGCCCACTGCACCAGAGGGACCTGCCCAAGCAAGTCCAAGCAAAGCAGTGCACCAGGTCAAAGGGGTGAGCCTGAGAGAGGGAAAGAGAGAGAGAGAAAAGAAAGAGAGAGAGAAAGACAGAAGGAAGAAAAGAAAGAGAAAAGGGAAAGAAAGAAAAAGATACAGACAAAGAAGGGGGGAATGGAATGAAGGACAGAAGGAAAAAGAAATAAAGAAGGAGGGAGGGAGGGAAGAGAAAGATAATGAGATATCTATTCTAGTCCAATCATCTGCTCCATCAGGGTTAGAAGGGAGTGTGTGTGTGTGTTCTCCTTGTAATTTACCAGTACATTTTGGTTTTGCCTTGCCAGAATTGGCACTGTAATAAAGTGGGGAAAAGTAATTTTTAGGGTGGAGATCTGGTTCAATGGATCCTGTTTAAAGCCTCAACAAAATGTGAGAGCTCTCCTGATAGGTTGTGACCATGTTTCTGCTCCACACAAAACTTTTAATTGAAGCCAAAGATGTTCAGTGTGGAAAAAGGCCTCAATTCTAAAGGCCTGCATTTCAATCTGATGCATCAGGTCTCTCTCTCTCACCGCTCCCTCCCTCCTGATAGGCTTTGCTCTAACTTTCCCAATGTGCCTGCGGGGCCGACGGATGGATAGAGGGAGAGAGAGACATGTAGGTAGGTAGGTCGATATATGTGGTAGGTAGTTAAGATAGGCAGGCAGACCTTTTGGATGGATGCATGGAGATGCAGATAGATAGGTAGGTAGATAAGTAGATAGATATATTGGTAGATAAGTAGGTAGATAGGTATGGCAGGTAGATAATACTGGTAAATTAGGTAGGTAAGCAGGCAGGAAGACAGAGACCTTTTGGATGAATGGGATGGATAGATATGTAGGTAGGTAGGTAGATCTATATTGATAGGTAGGGTAGAAAGGCAGGCAGGTAGGTAGGTAAGTAGGCGCAGGAAGGTAGGCAGACAGGAAGACAGATCTTTTGGATGGACGGACAGACAGACACGAATGTGACAGCAGCGGCACTTTGGGAAAGTAGAGCAAAGCCAAAATGACTTTCCCAATGTGCTGTCCGCTGGCATTCAACACCATTGAGCCCCTTGCTCCGCTCTGGTTCAACAGTAAATGGATGAGCCTGCAGTGCCAGTGCCTGAAATGCCCCCGCCTGCAAGCACCTCTTGCACCCATCTTCAGCAACCACTTCCGAGCAGAGTCCGTCCCACCTCCTGTAACCACAACATCACTTCGCATAAACTTCTAGGCCTTGTCCACCAAGCAAAACCTCCCAACACTCAGCTCCACCAAGAGCGCTCAACATGCCAAAAGGCCAGCCCTACATAATTCCTGCAACACAACTACAAGGCGTGCATGCGCTTTTACCTTTTGTTCCTTGGGGAGACCTTCCTCACAGCTGGCTTGACCCAGTCCATGTGGGGACCTGTCATAGCTCAGTGTAGGCACGCACTTCCAGGATGGGAAGGGGTGAATCCCGCCTGCAGCGCTGCGCTGATCTCCTGTGCCTGCGAAAAACCTCGCAGCCGCCGCATTGTTTTTTCGGTGCGGGCTGGACTCATCCAGTGCCCCCTCTGCGGCGCTCTTAGCTATGAGGGAGCGGTCGTACTCCGACAGGTAGCGCAATGTGCGAATCGCGAGGCGGAGAGGACTGGCAGTCCGAGAGAAGGCACAGAACAAGCGGGTGGCGGGTTCCCCCTGCCATCCCCCTTGCCTCTTAGTGCCCCCTGAGGCATCCCCCCCAAGAGGGCGGTACCACCCACTTTGGGAACCACTGTCTCTTACTTTTCTGTTCTCTCTCTTTCCTGGGAAACCAGATGACCAGAAAAAGTTGTAAATCATTTTTTTCAAGGCAGTTGTATTTGTGAACCATAATGAAACAAATGGTCATAATTCAAGAAGTACCATATAGGATTTTATACCTCAGCATTGTGATTCAGTACAATACTACTTATAATTCACGTGCATTTTTTATGCTAACTAGCCTTGTTTTATATATTGCTGGATCATCAGTGTGGTTCTCCCCTAATTTTTAACTAATACAATATCCTTCACTATTTTCCCTCCCTAGGGAAATTGACCAGGTTCACATATTACACTAATCCACTGTTTGGTGAATACCTCTTAAATGTCTGCATTCATATATAATGCTAAGTCACAGTACATTCTGGCTTGGTTCACTTTGTTTTTCTTAGATTCACGCAACATGTTTATAAGTATCCTAAATTTAAAGAAAATTACTCAGGCCTTTTTACTAAGCCTTTTCTAGCTTGCTAAATTGGTATTGCTCAACTATTTTGTGTTGGAATGTACAACATAAATATATCTATAGTGTAGTCTGACACATGAGTTTGAAGCTTATACATCTTGCGACACCTTAAGACACCTTTAATTCAACTTAGCATACACCTAAATCCAGGCATTGTAACTTATTGATCATGCCTTATAGCCTATATGTTGTACAACTAAATATAATTCCTACTTAGTCAATTTTTCCCCCTTTCGTTCAGTTGTGTCCAATTTTTGGAGACTGCCTGGACAATTCCTGCAATTCCCTCAGCAAGATTTTTCAGAATGGTTTTCTATTGCCTCCTTCCTAGGACTGAAAGAAAGTTAGTTAATTGACTAGACTATTGTATTAGCAAAATGACTTAGACCAGGGGTGTCAAACTCAAGACCTTTGGGCTGGATTTGACCCATGGGCTGTTTAGATCTGGCCCATCAGGCACCCTGGAAACAGCGAAGGATTGGCCCGCAGTGCCACAACCAGTGAAAATAGAGCTTGGGAGCCCATCACTGGTAGAGAGCTCGGGCTGCCACAGGCACCCCTGACACAAGTGATGTTGTGCTAGCCAAGCCCACCCTGACCCCAAGGTCAAACACAACCCTGATGCAGTCCTCAGTGAAATTGAGTTTTACACCCTTGACTTAGACTTAAAATAGAATAACTTTATTGTCACTTTAAATATACACTAATTGGCATATATTAAAATGAAATTTCATTGCATACAACTCTCAAAAGGTCACTGCCTCCAATATGCACTAAATAAACAGAACAAAAATATAAATAAATAAATAAATATGCATATACCACTTATATGACACAGAGAAACAACACAGTCTAGTTAAGATGCATAAATGTACACGGTGAGAAAAATAGTATATAGGATACAATTACATTAAATTAGTATTTTTAAAAAATTCATTTTTCGTTTAACAGGTGAACATCTTCATCGATCTGTTAGTTTGAATCCACAGCTTGTTGAGAAGATAAGGAGAGAGATGAAATTCTCCTTCTAGCTTTGGAAACAGGTGAAATAAATAGAAGGATTACTTGGCTTCATAATAAGACTTTGAAAAATGATCATATCAGAATACAAGGTTGTTTTTCTATGGTACCCAAAGCATCAATTAAAGGCCCTGTCACACTGCCCAATGGATGCAAAACGTTTGTAAAAGGGACACAGCAGACAAGAAAAATGTTCCATCCGTTGTTATCCGCTCTCAAAAGGGGCAAAAATTTGCATAACCAGAGCGTATAACACGAGAAAGGAACGACGAGAGGACGCAGGAGATGGAAAGCGGATGCGGAAACGGAGTGCACGAGCGAGGAGATCTATGCATGCGTAGAGGATGCATAGAGGATCAGCAATGCAGAGCAGATGCGTAGAGGAATGCGTAGAGGATGCGTAGAGATTTGCAGAGCGAGGATGCAGCACGGATGCGTAGCGAGATGACGCAGATGCTAATTGCATCCGTTTTCATCCTTCTCCAATACCGTGCTTACAACGCTGCGCGTCCGTTCCGCTTCCTCCTTGCATCCGTTACCACTGGAACGGATTGAGTTGCGCGGATGAACAGCGGATGCCTAGCGGATATAGCAGATGCGTAACGTGATGCAGAACGATGTTCCCCGTATGCCTATAGGATGCAGAATGAGATTGCAGGATATCATTTCTCCGCTCAAAAGTTTTGAGCAGCTCAAAAACCCTCTGAGCGGATGAAACGCCATAAACAAGATGCTGGACGATAGAGAGAAGCAAAACGAGCGCAGGGATACAGAGCAGAAGAGCATCGCGTTAACCAACGGATGGTAAGTGTTTTTCTCCGTTTTCCATCCTCTTTCCATCCGTTGGTGCAGTGTGACGGGGGCTTAAAATAAGTAACAGGGCATATCTTCTGTGTAAAGCTTCACCTGTACTTAATACATATAAATACATATAAACTGGTAGAAATCTGGAAAGAATCACTATAGTACATTTCTTATAAAAGCCATTCTTTTCATCTTGAGAATTATAACCATAGCATCTGCTTAGAAATTAAGTCAAAATGTAAAGTAAGTAACTGAAAATTAATTAAAACTCATGAAGGACAAAATATTGTTATGTCACCACTACCTGAAATAACTTTATCGAATTGTTAATTGTTTTAATTTTGACAGGCATTACTCTTTTTCTATCAAGGACAACAGGTCAAATAATATTATATTCTCTTTCAGAATTTTGAATAATTGGTTTCTACAAAAGAATCATTCTTCTCTACATCACAAGTACTAACAATTAGCAGTATACAATTTCTTCTTAAGCTTACTAAGAAAAAACATCTGATATCTCCCACTATGGACTTGCTTGATTTCTCTAATATATAATAATACTATAGTTTTACATAAAAACAGATTGAGATTTTTTTTCATTTACATTTATTATACTTCTGAAATGTAATGTTTTCATGAATGTACATTGTTATTGTTACATACATTTCACAATAAATATCACAAACAGTTTTAAAAGCTTGTGCATTAATTTTTTCAATATTCCTTCATTGATTTTTAGGATTATGATGGGATAAATCCTTTGTGCATTTTAATATATGGTACAAAAGTAGAATGATTCAGCATATCCATCCTTAGCTAATATTCAGAATCATGACTAAGATTGATCTGAACTGGAGTTCACTCTTTTTTCTTATTGATCTGAACTGGAGTTCACTCTTTTTTCTTTCACTCTTTAAACGGGGGATAGTTCATTTACACTTCTTTTAATAGAATATATATCAAACCTTTCACTATTTTGATAGCTCTCTTTATGTTTTTCCTCCATTTTGGTAGCATCTGCCCTATTGGTTCATGTTAAAGCTGTGATCAACAATGACATCCATAACTATTCACATGTTCCATTGTCAAGACCGGTTGCCGTCATCCTATATTTGTGCTTTATATACTTTTCTGCCCGGCTGCAGGACTTTATATTTTTCCCAGTTAAATTCCATCCCATTCCTTTTCAACAAAGGCAATAGCCACCCTTCCCAGTTTTATGTTACCTACAAACTTTATAACTGTCCCTCACTTCCATCAACCAAGTCTTTGATAAAAAATGTTGAAAGGCACAGGGCTCCAGAAGGTTGACAATTAACCTGATACTTTCCTCCAATCAGAAATGAAACCATTCACGAACACTCTTGATATGTAGCATGCCTATCCAGTGGATCATCTGCTCAAAAGTTAATCACAATTAATTATTACAGATTAATTATGTTTGTAATTTTTAAAAAGATTTTCCTATTCTAAAAGTTATAATTTTAAAATGTTTTTCATAGACTTAATCTCTAAAGAAGTATAATATATTTATACATTTTGAGAGTTCAAAATCTCATTGTTTTAAAACATGTTAGTGGCCCTAATAAAATATTGCTCAAATGATATTTTTGTAAATAAACTTTAATATGGCAATAATTTTTTAATACAAATCAGTATATAAATTCAGGCTAGATAATTTAGTCTCCTCCAACAATTATAACTGCCACTCCCATAATCTTCATCTTAGCTGTTGTGCCAATGGATCTCTTCTTTTGATATGCACCATTATATAATTATATATCACTTATTTAAGCTCTTCCAACTATGAGAGGTGGGTCCTTTTAATACATGTTTCAAAATTCCAACCTCAGGGCCTCTCTAAATAAAAATAAAGACCATTTTAGAAACGGTCAAGGGGTGCAGAGTTATATTTAATATACTTAAACTAGTAAGGATCATTTATACATTCTAATAAGTATGAATATGTTTACTCCAAATAACCACAAAATATATATTTTTTCTCCTCTGCATTATTGTGTTCTGCAATAAATTGGTCTCAGATCCTGATGTGAAAGTGAAATTGCAGCATTCTCTAGCCCAGGGCTATCAAATTCCCAGCCCATGGGTCAGATGCATCATGCACTGGCCATGCCCATGCTTGGTTTAGCGAAGGGGGGGAGAAGTCATAATATGTCATGTGATTACAACATGACTATGTGAGTTTAGCCACTTTTGGGTCATCTGCTATTTATCTATCATCTATCTATCTATCAAATCTGTATGCTGTTCAACTTCCAGTGACACTGACTGGGTATGCCACTGCTGTTGTCCATTTGGGACCATCTTTTGCCAGGCTGCTATTTATATTTCCACAATGTCTGCTGACCTTTTTGGAACAGAGAACTAAATGTTGACATACTATGATCCACTAAATAAATGCTAGATGTTTACTAATTGAAATGAAGAAGTGACCACAAAAGATACTCACTGAATAGATATTCAAATGTCAAATATGAAATTTCTCCCAAAACAATATGTAACTTGTCATATCTGTAAACTCAGGTGATTGGACCATAGTCCTCTGCCCAGAGATGATGCCCAATTAAATTCACCAGACTTGTGAAACTGTGACTTAAAACACTTTCAAGTGTTTAGCACAACAGTCAAGAGATGACTCGCAATCAATAAGTCATGTATGGCTTTTTGTAGTTTATCATAGGAAACAAGCAAAGTGCTATAATTGGTTTCTCCTTAATGCTCAGGTGTATATAATTAATGCCTTCTCCCAATGTCTGAGGTGATTTCATTACTGTCTCAATTTCCTACCTTAAGGGATGAAATTACCTTATATGGAAGAGAGTATTTTGGGATGCTGATGAGATTTTCTAGATCAGGGGTGGGCTAATTTTCTAGGTTGGGTGAGGTGGTCTTGAGGCTTTTCCCTGAATCTTGCAGAACATAATAACTGCCGATGTTTTTGATATTTTAAGCTTTAATACTTGTTGTTGTTCCTTTGTTGCAAGACCACATCTTCTTGGAACTGTAGTCATAATTGCTAAGATCACATCCTCTTGAAACTGTGACCAGAATTGTTCTTAGTTTTCTCTTTCTTCAAACTTATATCTACAATCAGCGTCCACAATAGAAGTCTGAAATCCAGTACAGGTACTCTTCAACTTACGATGAAAATAGAGTGGTAATTTCCATTGTTAAGCAAGACAATTGTTAAGTCAATTTTGCCCCATTTTACAATATTTCTTGTCACAGTTATTAAGTGCAGTTGTTAAGTTAGTAACACAGTTGTGAAGTGAATTTGGCTTTCCTATTGATTTTGCTTGTCAAAAGTTGCAAAAGATTATTACATAACCTCGGGACATTGCAACCATAATAAATACAAGCCAGTTGCCAAGAATCTGAATTTTGATCACATGACCATGGGGATCTGCATAAGTGTAAGTGTAAAAAACGGCTATACGTCACTCTTTTTTCAGTGCCTCTGTAACTTTGAATTATCACTAAGTGATGGTATAAATTGAGAACTATTTGTAGAGATTTTCGGCAATGGGGTGGGATATTAGAACAATAATGAAATTATAATGTGGTTCACCATACTAGCTGGGGAAATCTGAGAGTTCTTACATTTTTAAGTTTGAAAGCATTGGTCTAGTTGATTTTATTATCTGTCTCCACAACATTGGTGGAAACATACCAAAGATTTATTTATCAAGCACATAAAACATATTGCTAAATAAAATTGGACAATTATTTGTAAACTATTATGTTGTGAATGCTTTTTTCCCAGAGGTTCTACATATGTAAGTTCTGTGAGATGAAGCATTTGCACTAGAAGGAAATACCTACTTGCCCTTCCAGTCTGTTTGCCTTCCTCAATAGTTGCCCCTGCATGGCCTCATGGGAGTCTGACAATCAGTCAGAATACAAGCTCCAATTCAAATCCCAACAAAGGTTATAAAACCCAGACACACTCAGCACCTCAGTCCCTTTCTTGATCTCTTCCTTCACCTTGATGCATGTGATCATCCTTCATTTTCATTCTGGAGCTCCAGGCTATGTGGCCCTGTCCACCATTAAACCTTCCAAACAGCCTCCATGTTTCCAGTGTCTTTTTCTCCACTTAGAACTGAACACAGAAGGATATTTCTTCCAACAGAACCTAGCCTCTACAGAATTCAACTCAATGTCAGTAAGTGGATAGGGCAATCCAGTAGAAATATTCTGCACTTGGACTTTTAAAAGATTTTCACCTATAGCTTCTGAGAACAATTTCTTGTAATTATTATGAACACTTGGTCAAAGCACAGAAAAAGGACAATAAACCTTTTGGAAGAGCATTGCACAATATTGGACTTCAGCTTTAAAAGCTCTTCTTCTAGTAAAGCCTCCCTCAAGTTGACTTTGCTTTTGTGATTACATGGACACACCCATGTAATTTTCTTGGCAACAACACAAAATTGATTTGCAATTATCTATTTCTGCACTACTCCCTCTCTGGATTATGCAAGCCTTTTTTCATTAGGGCCTAATAAGAATTTGGGATGATAACTTAAAATGTTAAATTTAAAAAATGAAGGTTGGGAAATAAATTATATGGTCATTTACAAAAGGCACTTGTAGATTAACTGAAAAGGATTCCTTGGATTGCCATCTTCAAAAAATTGCTTATCTGAGGAACAGGCAAGAAATGTTCACCATATTAGATGACATGCAGTACACTCATATCCTACAAATGTACTTTGGGAGCGAGGTGGTATTCAGCAGGTTCTGACCAGTTCTGGAGAACCGGCAGTGGAAATTTTGAGTAGTTTGGCAAACCGGCAAATACCACCTCTGACTGGAGATTTTATAGTATCCTTCCCCTGCCATGCCAACCAAGCCATGCCCACAGAACTGGTAGTAAAAAAAAATTGANGACTGGAGATTTTATAGTATCCTTCCCCTGCCATGCCAACCAAGCCATGCCCACAGAACTGGTAGTAAAAAAAAATTGAATCCCACTACTGTTTGGGAGCAACACCCAAAGTGGAAGGTCAGTCAAGAGTTTTACATTCTCTATGATAAAATAGTTTACCACAAAGAAGACAATCTCTGTTTGATACTCTTCCAATGGACAGGAACGTTAATCTATCTCAATTGAGTTAATATTCCATGAAAGAAAAAGTTGTCTAACTAGTTCTCTCATAGCATGGGAAAGTATCTGAAGATAAGTTGGGCAACAGTTAGAATCAACAGCATGAATACTGAGTAGTCAGGGATGACCTAATTTCTTAGGCTGCTAATGAAAATACAAATTCCAAAAACTGAACCTAGCCCTTTTAAAAATGAAAACCTATGGTAATCAAAACATTGTGGGCTGTTCCCTGATACCACTAGATGATATCCTTAGGGCTTGCTGCCTTAGAAGAGTGAGGAAAATTCTCAGGGATGACTCACACCCCGGTCAGCACTTCTTCACTCTCCTATCATTGGGTAGGAGAAAAAGAAGCACAGCCAGCCACACCAACAGGCTAAAGAACAGTTTCTACCCATAGGCTATCAGATTTTTGAACGGAAAATAACTTCATGTCAACATAGTATGATCGACTTGCAGGGCCAGCGTGATGTGCAACAAGGTCACACAGTGTAATAAGATTGGGATCGGTTTAGGGACTTCTGTCCTCACTGTGAGTGGTGTTGGGAGGCTCAGCCAATCTCATTGTACACATGTTGTACTCTGACAATAATGGTAATAACAATTAATAATAATAATTAGTAAAAGTATAATTCTGAAATTCTTAACAATTCTTTTTCTGTTCAACTATCTTCAATTCTTGGAGACACAATTTCTGCACAAGTCCCTGCAGTTTTCTTGGTGAAGTTATTTTCAGAAGTGCTTTGCTATATTTCCTTTTTCCCAAGGTTGGGAGAAAGCTCAAAATTACCAGGTTTCTTTGTGCCTAAAGTAGGACTAGAACTCAGAATCTCCCAGTTTCTAGAATCTAGCCTGATGCCTTAATCACTATACCAAACTGATTCTGTTACCATATTTAAGTGGAAGTAAATCTAACTGAACACAATGGTAATTATTCTTGAGCAAAAAATCATATTTTATATTAGTAGTAACATATAGTTTTAGATGTTTTAGTTCTTATTAAATCTTAAAAGAGGCTATCATGTCACTATTATGTCTATTATAGTGACACTATAATGTCACTATTCATATGCCCATAAGTATCCGATACGATAATAATATAAGCTAAAATGTGATTGACTAATTTGTAGTTCAGTTAGCAAGTATTGCTAAATCACGTTGCAAATGCCAAAAGCCATAGTTGATGAATATTACAAAACTTTTTCCATTCAAGGATAATTTTCAGTCCTTCCTTAAATATATGAAGGGAACTAAACAAACTAAAATGTTAAAGTTACAGCTGAAAGTACTCAATACTTTAAAAACAACAATGTTTACTTTCAATCAAGCAATTTGTGCATACATAAACTCTACAGAAAGATTGGAACTCATTCTGTGTTATCTCAAAAATGGGGCTAATTCAATACATGAGTATGTCACTTGAATATATATAGTACGTGGGAGAAGAAGTGGTAGAGCTGGAGGCAGAGTTAAAAAAAGGGATGAGCCTAGAATCCCTACAAACAGACTTTCCAAACCCTACCTTTCAATTCCATCGACTAAAGGCTAGGTCACACCGGCCAATGGATGCAAAACGTATGTAAAAAGGACACAGCGGATGAGCAAATTTTCGATCTGTTGTTATCCACTCTCAAAAGTGCCCCAAATTTGCATAAACAGAGCAGACAACAACGGACAGGAACGGACGTGGGGAGGATGTAGCGGGGATGTAAAGCGGATGTTCATAGGAAGCCTAGCGGATGGAAGTGGATGGAAGCGGTGGATTGGAAGCGGATGACACATCCGCAGGGCTTCTGGGGGAGAACAGCGAAGCGGACGCGTAGCGGACAGAATGGATGCATAGGGGTGTTAATGGATGACGCGGATACATCACGGACGCCTATAGGATGCCTAGCGGATGCTAGCGTTCAAGTGCATGCAGGGAGGATGAATTGCGGAAGCTCTGTGGATATAAAAGGAGGCAGCTCGCAAGCAGGTCACCATTCAGAGGAAAGACCTGCTGACAGAGACATCTTGAGAGAACACCATGGGAAGAAGAGGAAGCCTGTGCCTACCCTGCCAGCCCTGCAAGAAGGACAGAACACCGTCCCACCCCCTGGCACTGACTCTGAAGCTGCTGGTTCTGCTGTCTGCTTGGGTCCTGGTGTTTGCTGCTGCTGGTGCTTCTCCTGCTGGTGCTGCTGATGCTGGTAGTTGCTGCTGCTGCTTCTCCTGCTGCTTGCTGCTGTGGTGGATAAGCCCCAAGGCCCTCTAAGCCCTGCTGCTGAAGGCCCTAAGCCCCTGCCAGAGGGAGGAAAAAAGCAAGGCAAGGAGAAGGGGGAGAGGAAACAGTACTCCATTTCCGAGGACCAATGAGGAGGAGGTGCTGGAATGGCTGAGGGAGAACGAGTACCTGTGGAGGAAGGGCCACAGGCTCTATCACGACACCAAGTGGAAGCAGGCAGCATGGAGACAGAAGGCGGAGAGCCTGGGCTACACTTCAGATGTCCCCTGGGGTGGTGGAAGCATATGCACACCTGGTATGGCAAGCTGCACCTGAAGAGATCCAGGCAGGCTGCTGTCAAGCTAACTGACCAGGAGACCTATGTCATAGCCAGGTGCAGCTTCCTGGAGGGTGAGATCCGCCACGAGGAGCAGCCCCTCTGCCAACCCTCTCCCTCAGAAAAGCCCACAGAGAGCCACTCCTCTTTCCAGCCAGGAGACAGCTACCGTGTCCAGGCAGCGTCTTTGGAGGGCCCCATGACAGAGACCTCCCCCCACAGCTTGCACCCCGTGCCAGAGGATGTGGAGGATCCCCTGGCTCAGATGGAGAAAGAAGAGGCAGCCACCAAGAGACCAACCCACACCCACACCCAGCTCCACCTCCAAAGAAAGCACGCAGAGAGGGCAGACCGGAGGACAGAGCCACACTGTCCTCTTGGAGATCAGAGACAGAATCAGGCAAGCACAGATCTCCTCTCCCAGCTGGTCCACTTTGACATACCATCCTCCAACCCAAAGCCCTTCATCACGTATGGGCTACACCCTCTAATGGACATGCCTCTGAGGCCCCGCTCAGCCAGGGATGAAGGAGAGGATCACAGCTCTTCTGCACCACCTCCAGGCCCAGCTGAACCTGCTCTGCTACACAACTCCAGGTCTGCTCCTCCACCCCAGGTCGATGTCACAGCCCTTCCATGGATTTCAGCAGCCCCTCGCCTACCAAGCCTACCACTCCAGGAGCTTCCCACAGCAAGAGCAAGCCATTCCCAGTCCACACCCAGGTTCCCTCGGACACCATCAGGACACCTCAGCTAGACCCACCTGGTGTAGACCAGACAGCCACACTACACTCCTCCTCCTCCACCCCACAGGCCAAGCCTTTCCCTCAGAACCATCTGTCATCAGTGTTGGCTTCACATCCCAGGTCCTTGAGTAGTAATCTCTCAACCTCATTGGACTGAGTCAGCACAATGAGAAGCTTTCCGCACCACACCTCTCTGTTGTACTCTCGGGGGCCAGGCACCCCAATGGTTGCCGTCAAGGACTATCCACTCCAGCACAGCCACCTCCACAAAGTTCCTGCCCCTTTACATTAGGACCATTGGGCATACCCAGAGTGACTGAAAAGAGTTGCCAGAGACTGAGTTGTTACCTGCTCACCATATCTTTGCTTAAAGGGACACTTTACTGGGAGCATTTTGCTTTAATAAAGTCATACAGTTTGTTATTAATAAGGTTTATCTTTGCGCTTCACAACACTTAGTTCAATGTTTTTACTTATAAAGTGTTGGGGAAAACGTTTGAAAAAAGGATTAAGCCTTTGCATGGCTTGTGGGATGGGTAGGATAGCTGTTGGGCATGGATAAGGATAGTTGTGGGATGGATAGCTGTGGATGGTAAGTATAGCTTTGTGGGATTAGTGTAAACACTTCCAGTGCAAGGGCAACAGTGGGACTGTATGGGTCCACCCTCCCAGGCTGCCACAACATATGGCCCTTTGATATCAATAACAATTTTAATCATTGATCCACACATTCAACATAAACAAAATCTTTATTAAATGCCCTATGTCATTGTTACGGCCCACTTCAAGCATACATGACACATCTCATCAGTGGATGAGACAGCTGAAGGGAAGCATCCATAAGCATCTTACCATCCTGTCTTGCCACTCCCACTGCTCCAGAATGGGAGGTTGAACCAGTTGTGTTTCAGGAGGCTGTGCTGCTTCTTCCCTTCACGTTGAAGCTTCTGTTGGAGCCTGCACAATCCACAGTGTCTATCAGGTTTAGTCCTTGCCTCCATTCACCAGGCTCATGTCCCCATTCCCTTTTTGAGTCGACAAATCTGTTCTGCAACACGCTGGTAGCGGGTGCCACATGAGATTGTGCAGATGGCAGCAAGCTTCCACGATGCTCCTCCACAGTCTCGTGGGCATGCTGCATGGTGGTGAGAAGTACCTGAAACCTGATGGCCAGGATGCCAAAGGTCGTTCTCCACACCCGCCTTACCCTGGACAGCCTGGTAGTTTGAAGATCCTTCTCTTCATGGGTGAGGTATCGGGAAGTGTAGGGCTTCATGAGGTAGGTTCTGAGGGAGAAAGGCGTTCATCATCTACATGAAGTAGGGCACATCTTATGTTGTCGTTGGGTTGGGGGTCTGGATCTGGAAACCCATGATGAGGTTGCGTTCCAAAAAGGCCCACCCCCCCCTTGAGTCACTGCATTGTATATCTCTGGGACATCTGAAGCTTGACCCGTTGCCTTGAAGCATCGATGTAAACATGAACTTGTAGTCAGTTTCAACCATGCAAAGAGGATGATGCCTGAAGAAAGCCCTTGTAGGTTGAAATAATTGGACCGCTGAGTAGGGTGGAGCTTTGCAGTGCATGTGCTTCCGCATCTAGTGCTCCAACGGTGTGGGGAAAGTTCCACCTCTGATACCACTGCTCTGCAACTTTCCTCCAGGCCTTCTTCAGTGGTGGGGCACTGGAGGAGCTCCTCACGTATTCTTCGATTGATGGCCTGCACCACTTCTCTGACCACAATGCTGATGGTGTTGTGTTGGCACCCTCCAGGATACTGCATGTTTCTGTATGTGGTCCCAGAGGCCAGGTGGTGCAGAGTCAGTGCCACCTTTAGTCCAGGTCCAGGCTGGGACAGAAGTTGGTGTTTGCCTTGGTCAACCTGGGTCTCAAACGCTCCACACACTTCATCAAATATGGGCTGTGTGGCATCCTCATGAAGTGCTAGAATGCACGAGGGTCTTCATTCCTCAGCTCCACCATCAGCTGTCATAGAGTCCCAAACTCCGCTCTTTTCCCGATCCATCATCAGAACCCAGGACAGTTCTTGGACGTCTCCTTCATCTCTTTTGCATAGAAAAGGTGAAACAGTGTGAAGAGGGCTTGGTTCTTGGTGTTGAATGATGGCGGCTAACAAAAAGGAGTGTGCGATGATCCATGTAGGAGGATCAATGGATGATGTGGAAAGCAAGAGCAAGGCTGAAGAGGTCTGCACACCAGGGCTGCTGGACTGAAAAGTGAGATCCAGGTGATTCCTCCCCCTTTTATAGGAAATGTCGGTTTTCCGCTAGCTGTCCTTCCAATACTCTAGGCATCCTCCAGGCATCCCAAAGATCCAAGATACGTCCCAGTATACGAACGTTTTTGTTCCGTTTTAATGCTTTCTATACGAGATGCATCCGCTTTCATCCTTTCTATGTCCGTGCTATTTATCTGTGTGGACGTTCCACGTACCTTTCGCTTCCTCCCTTTCACTTTCCGCTGCAGCGGATGTTAGTTGCGTGGATGGCCAGGTGGATGCGAGAGGATACATCGGACGTGTAATGGATTGACAACAGACATAGAACGTTTGTATGCCCGTATGTGTCGCGGATGTAGATTGTACGCGGCAGAAAGTTCATCCGCTCAAAAAGTTTTGTGCAACTCAAAACTTTTTGAGCAGATGAAATAGCAGTAGATGGATGTTTACGGATAGAGCGTATGGAAAGACGTACGCAGTGAGTACACAACGGATGCATCGGCATCAAGCTTTTTTGTCCATTTTACATCCTCTCTGCATCCGTTGGTTCAGTGTGACAGGGGCTTTATCTACAAGCAGATGCTAACCATGAGTTGAGAAAATTCATTTGCATAAGTTTTTTTAAAACAATAAATCAGTTTAACTGGATCTTCATGTGTGGACCTGGTCTTTTGTATTTGACATTAATCTTCTCAACTCACAAAAATTTTCAAGAAAAAACAGCAACATGTTATATGAAACATAAACCAGAACAGCAGCTGACCAAGTCACATTGGATGCTGTTCTATGCTGGAAAATGAAATGCACAATGTCAGCTCCAATGCAGAATTTGACTTAGGCTCCATCCCCACACCTTCACTGGCAACAATGCCATTTTATAAAGAACACAGGGCAGCTTGCCAGAATGATTTGGAAGAAAATCAGAAAGGATGATAACTTTCGTAGCACAATATGAGTTGTATATGAATACCCGAGAAGCAGACTTTCTGGCTGATCAGCTGCTAGCCGCCTACATAAAGAATCTTGAAAGCCTTAGCATCACAGTACATATAAATAGAACACAGAATTACCGAATTGGAAGAGTCCTTGGAGTTCAGCTAGTCCAACCCCCTGTTCAAGAGAGATCCTATGCCATTTCAGACAAGTGGCTGTCTAGTGTCTTCTAAAAAGCTTTCATCAATGGGGCACCCACAACTTCTAAAGGCAAGTCATTCTCTTGGTTTTAAGGAAATGTGTCTTTAGTTCCAGGTTTCTTCTTTCCTTGAGTCGTCTCCACTCATTGTTTCTTGTCTTGCCTTCTGATTCTTTGGAAAATAGGCTGAAACTGTTATCTTTGTGATACCTCCTCAAATATTGCAACACTGCTGTCATGTCTCCCATAGTACTTCTTTTCACTAGACTACACATGCCCAATTCCTGCAACTATTCTTCATAAGGTTAGACCCCAGCCTCCTAATCATCCTTGTTGCTCTTCTCTATACTCTTTCTGTTCTATATTAGCATACTTGTAATACCGCTTCCTAATTGGTCCACAAATACTATACTGTGATTGGTTCTTCAAGCTATGGTGATTGGTCCACAATTACCGCCCTGTGATTGCTCTGCCTGAGCGGCGGGAGATTCAAGAAGCCATCATCAGCCACACTATAAAAGAGGCTGCTATGGCTCCGCAGTCAGACTGATTCCAGGAACCAAATAAAGAGCTGAAAGTCACATTGGTCTCACGTCTCTTTCCCCCGCAACTCAACACTGGCAACGAGGATGGGATTCTGAGACAAAGGAGACCAGTTGAGCACGTGGTGACAAAAACTGAGTTAAGACGACATGGCCAGCAACAACGCGCCACACACACAGTTCAACCCAGCGACGGAGGACTGGGAATCGTACATCGATAGATTCCTCATGTTCCTCGAGAGCAATGAGTTACAGAGGATCTCAGACAACAGGAAGAAAGCCGTGTTCCTGACACACTGTGGGCCCACAGTGTTTAAGATGGCCAAGGCATTGGCTAAACCTGAAGACGTAAAGGCCAGTTTGGACAAGAATACTGAGGACCCACTGCGCCACCGTCTCCAGCCTTATCCACGAGACATGAATTCTATAAAATGGGACAGAAAAGAAGGTGAAAGCATCAGGGATTTCATAGCGGCTCTAAGGGACATTGAGGGGCGCTGTGAGTTCCCTCAACATGGATGAAGCCATGAAGAGACACGTGTCCTAGGACTGAGAGACTCACCTTGCAGAGAATGAACTGCTGACCTGACGCAAACAATCACAGTCACCGGAAGCCATCACTGAAGAACATGGCAGCTGAAGCCACGAACAACAGCAGCCAACCAGCGCTAATGGAATTACGTCAAGCCCAGGAAAACACCAGCAGAGTCAAGCCAACCCCGGGAGAAGAAACCATGAGGGCACCCACAAGACCACCACCACACCCATGAAGGACACTGAGTCCTTACTGAGACAAAAGACGAGGAAAGAAGAAATAACAACAGACTCCAATCGGAACAAAAACAGGTGGCAGGAGGAGAGAACGTAAGTTGGGGTTCCAGTGCGCCAGGTGAGGAGGAGACCACCCCATTCCGAGTGCCGTCCTTGAAGCAGTTTGCCGGCATTGCCGAGAGATGGGGACATACTAGCAAGGATCTGCCAGAACCCGAAAGAGCTATACAGCCCCAGACGAAAAGAGACAGCACTCCCCCAGAATGAGAGCAAAGACAGGCAGGGAGCTGTTGGAGCCAAGAAAACAGAAACAAAATGGCTCAACGAAGCCTACCTGGAAGGAACGAGACACACCAAACGATAACCATTGGGCATCTCGAGT
>BHFT01044858.1:0-21743 GCA_004320025.1 Laticauda laticaudata
GAACCAATCCACTTCTTACTTATCTGGACCAATCAGAACAGTAGTCTAGGATTCAACCATTTACATATAGAACACAAATGGTTGTAAATCGAGGACTACCTGTATAATTTGAAGGCGTATTGTAAGTAGACCTAAACTCTCTCAGATATACTTTGGGATTGAACATTCCTACAAAGCACAGTTATAAGCCTGAAGTGTAGGATATTTGGCAGAATATTAATTTCAGCGTGGCTTGTTCAGAGAATCTTGAGAAAATCAGACTGGTATTCATGAGGAGAATAGACTTTCATGCAGCCACTGTGGCTTATAATAACAATAATTCTATCAAAGTTAATTGTGAGGAACTATCAGAATGTACAACTGATTGCTGAGTTCATATTGAATAAAAGTTGGAATTCAGCAGAAGTCTTGATTTTAGGAAGCTTTCTACACTTCTTATGCAGGCTTTAAGGCCTAATCCCCCAAACAGTTGGAATATATATGCATGTAGTGTATGTCAAGGGCAAACCCACTTTACTCCTGTGCTGAAATATAATCAGGATGATTTAACTTGAATAAATACAGCTTTCACTCAGGTGAATTGGTCGTTAAGATTCTGTGGAGTTTGGTGAAACAGCAAATCCTACCACTAGCTGGCCTCGCCCACACTTGATTTTCAGCCTATTTCTCAGGCCATTTTTTGGCCCATTTTGGGCCATTTTTCAGGTCAAAAATGGCCTGAAACGGTCCCAAAATGCCCCCAAAACAGCCCAAAAAACGGGCAGGGGCAGGGCTAGCCAGTGGTGGGATTAGTCCCAACCAGATGAATCCTACCTCTGCTTTTGAGAGTGACTGGGAGGCAGGGCTTTGTGTAATGAGTGACATCACCCACCCAGTCACATGACCAACCGGCCATGCCCACCCAGCCAATGAACCGGTTGTTAAGTTACTCCAATCCCACCCCTGCATGGAAGGTATTTTCTAGATATTTCGATCCAAAAACTTTTTGTAAGTTGATAAAATACAAATTTCCTGTAGTAAATGTCCAATAAAATATAAATCAGATAAAAGCACTTTCACGAAGTCAAGTCCTGTGTTTCCTTACGGAAAAGCAGAAGTTAATGAGAATAGCCAAATAGAGCAAAAAAAAAAAAAANNAAAAAAAAAAAAAAAGTAGAAAAAAAAAAGATAGAATCCAGCAGGTGGTTAAAATAAATCTGCATTCAGCCAGCCAGTTAACATTTGAAGATAAAGAACAAAGCAAAACTTCAAAAAATAAAGTTAAAACCCAGACTTGCTGATGAGAACATTCTGCTGATAGGAAGAGGTGGAGAAAAAAAATAATGAGTTTTGGGCTGCTCCCACAAGGAACTGCAGTCTTCAAGATTCTCCCTCCTGGGAAGGTTGTCAGCCATCCAAAAGTCATCTTGGGTCATTCCTGAGTGTTCCTATTCAAATCTAGGGAGCAACACAGCCAAAGAACCAGCTTTGGCAAAAAAACAAAAAAAACAAAACAACCCCCCCCTCCCCAGCAGATTGTTGGTAGGGGAGAAAAATGTCCTATTGAGCAGCAGCCACCTTGTGGGAGGAGTCTGCCCATTCATATTTCTTTTTAAATCTAGGCCTTCAAGACCAAGGGTTCCCTTTGGCCCTTAACTCACCTTATCCCAAAATTTACAGAGCCCTGGTCTGAAATGTTTTTCAGTGAAATTACCAGTATTTTAAAATATTATATTATGACTTACATAGTTCTTTGAAAAAAGACAATGTTGCATGGAAGGTATATTTTCTAATTCATGAATTCCATCAATATCAAACAAGAAGAGAAGAATCTTATACAATTGGAATTGTTTCCTATCGCTCTTTGTCTCCTTAATATTAATTTTTTAGTTCTGCCCCTTTATTGCTAGGCCGCAACTTAATTTTGGGCTTATTTAAAAATGGAATTTTTAAATTTTAAGTGACAGTGGTGTCTAGATACTCCAAATTCCAGCTTCTTCTGCCCAAAGATATGGCCACCTCAGTCCCCAAAACAGGGGCCTCTGCATTGTAACTAGTAATTTTACCTTTGAAATTGCTTCCTTGTGAGTAAGCCATTTCATCCTTAGCAAGGCTTGGTAGAGGAAATTGTTCTGGGATTTCAGCCAAAACTACTAAATGAAATCTTTCATTAAAAAAGGCATGCTAACGATAATTTGGTAATATGTGGGGCACATACAGTATTAACACTGTGGCACAGCATATCCAGATGGAGATGTTCTCTTGATAATCTAAATAACAACAACAACAACAACAACAATAACAATAATAATAATAATAATCCATATTCTCTATGGAGAAGCAAGGAATAGTGTGTGATTGCATCATCTACCACTGTGAACTGCTTGTAATCAGCTTAATCTCTGATTAATGCAAACTTTGAAAAGATCCAGAAATTAACATGCAGAATATATCGTTTTGAGATGGTCTGGAAATGATTTTACTAGGTACGACATATTTTTCTGGAAAATTATAAAGATCATTGAATTGTAGCCTTGATCAGGAGAAATCCATCTTGGGTCCATCAAGTAGTCCTGCCTGACTATTGCTTAGTTTTCAGTGAATTTTGGGAAAATGGCATTTTATCCCTTTTTACTTGAGGAGTGAAAAATAGAACAATCTTTTTGCATTTTTCAGAAGAATGTGTAAAGTTTGTAAGCAAAATATGGTTTTATGGAAGGAATGGCCCAATTTCATACTAATTAGAAGAGATGGCTTCTGACTTAACCTACTTTAAATCTGAATTTGTAAAATCTTGAATATAGTGGAGCTGGTTCTCTTATATTTCTGCTGAAGTATAAGGGGAAATCTTTCTGATGGGACTATTTTTCATTGTCTACTCTTGGTGAATGTTGTGCCAGTTTAAAACCAAAGGGTGATATCTCCTAAGCTTCTGAACAAGCTATGACAGATAAAGAATAAAGACAAAGAATAAAAGGCAAATGAGTCAGTAGACCAGGTCAGGTAGCTAGTGCTGCTAGTAAATTGCTGAGAACAATTTAATTGTAAATATTTGTATTTTAAGTAGGTAGAGTGCACTGCATTCCTGTTAATATAGGAGGATGAAAAAAAGTTAGCCCTGATACTGATTGTTGTTTTGTGATTATTTTACTAACCCTTTATTTTATCTATTCATTTTGCCTCTGACCAGGATAAAATTTTATTGTTGCTTTAACTATGGAGCCAACAGTTACAAAAATACCAAGAATGCCCAACTCTATTTCTGACTCCCAGGACTGAGGTACTCTCATCTCTAAAATCTTTTTAAGTTGAAGGCAGAATTGTTGGGAGTTTAATTTATTTCTTACTGTCTACCCACTTGCTCTTATACTCTACATAAATAATTAAAATTTTGTTACTCCAAGTGTTTTGGTGGTATACTTGGTAGTTTTCTGAAACCTTACAGAAATAAATGGGGGCTGAAGTTCACTCTCATCTGTTTCAGCTCAGGGATATTAAAACCCTTATAGACACAAATAAAGGCCTGCTTGCATTACCTCTAAATAGGCAGATCACATATACAGGTAGTATTTGACTTATGACCCATCATTTAATGATTATCTGATACTACAACATCTTTGGAAAAAATTTATGGCCTGTGAAGCATTTCTGACTATTGCAAAACATTGCCCGCTCCCACAGTCACGTGATTGCAATTTGTGTTACCATAGTTGTAAAGAGAATCAATAATTCTTAAGCAAATCACATGGTTCCATGTGTGTGTCAACTTTCCCCAATGGCATTTTTTGAATTTTGCAAATCATGATCATGTGACCTCAAGTTGCTGCAATCGGCCATACATGTGAGCTAGTTGAAAACTCTTGGTTTACGATGATTGTAAAAATGATCATAAAATTGGGTCTTGATGGCTTGCTTTATGACTGCAACCGCTGAGTATTGTTGGTTTCTTCTTTTATTTAGCGGTTTTTGTATTTCTGGTTCAGTTTGCATTGGTTGGGCCCGTTCAGTTTGTCGTTTTCTTGTAGTCGTATTTTCTCTTTCTTTTTGATGATTGTTTGGGGTTCCCCCTCCCCTAGTTTTTTTATTAGATTCTGTTTGTGAGTTTTGTGGGTTTTTGGTGCTGTTTAAAATTATTCTTGATCGTATTTGGTCAACATGCTGTTTCCAGTTTCTTCCGTCCAGTACAACCGGGGGCCTGTTACTTGGGTTATTGTAGCGGGTACCCATAGTGGGTCCCCTGAAAAGTTTTTAGCGTAGATCATGTCTCCCGGATTAAATGCCTGGTATCGGCTTGATGAGTCTGGTGATTTTTCTGGATTGTAAGTTGGGTGAAGTCTGTTTAGATGTGATCGGAGTTTTCTTCCCATCGGGAGTTCTGCCGGGCTTTTATTGGTTTTGGCACTTGGTGTTATGTGCTGTATTGTTAATAGTTTATTTATTTTGTCGTGTATGTTACCAGTTTCCATCTTTTCTAAAGCGTCTTTGGTGTATCTGACCATTTGTTCCGCCCGCCCATTCGCCGCCAGATGAACGGGCACTGTCAATGCATGTCGGATTCCCCATTCTGCAAGGAATTGCTTGAATGCCAATGCCATAAATTGTGGCCCGTTGTCAGATACTATCAAGTCAGGTAGGCCGTGGATGGTGAAAAGTCTGTTTAATTGTTTTGTAACCGCCTCCATCATGGTAGATCGCATTAGGCTTACCTCCAACCAGTTGGAGTAAGCGTCTACTGAGATCAAGAAAGTGTGCCCTTTCGTGGGTCCTGCAAAGTCTATATGGATCTTTGACCATGGGCCCCTTGGTGTTTCCCACTGGAGGATTGGTGCTTCGGGCAGGTTTGGTCTGGATTGCTGACATTTGTCACATGTAGCCACTCAGGTTTCAATGGTTCTGTCTATCCCTAGCCACCATACATAGCTTCTGGCTAGGGATTTCATTTTCACAATGCTTGTCCTGCTTCACTCCGGTAACCGCTGCAAGTGCCTCCTTGTCGAGCTGGCTATATTTTCTTTCTGCCTTTGATAGTGTTTTTGAGAAGTAAGCAATCGGTCCTTCTCTCCCATCTGGCAGTGTATGGCTTAGTATAGCTCCAATGCCGAATGGAGAGGCGTCGCAGGTTACCGTTAGTGGTAGGGTCTTGCTGTACTGGTTGAGGACTGATTGTGATGTGAGGAGATCTTTTATGTTCCAGAAGGCGGCCTCTTCCCGCTTGCCCCAGGACCAAACGGACGTCTTGTCAAGCAACCTATGCAGAGGTTCCGCTGTTGTTGCCTTCTGTGGCAAAAAGACATTGTAGAAATTGATTAGTCCCAGAAAGGCTTGTAATTCTGCCTTATTTTGAGGTCTCGGGGCTTCCTTTATTGCTTTTATTTTTTTGTGGGTAAGGTGGATTCCATCTTTGTCCACCAGATATCCCAGGAACTCAACCTTTTCAGTGCATAACTGGCACTTTTCTTTTTTAACTTTAAGTCCTGAGTTTTTAAATTTTTGTAGAACTTCTCTGAGTCAGCTCTTCTTATAGAGCTAGCCAGCAGCTCTCACCCAATAACAGCTTTCTGAATCTCCCGCGATCAGTTCGTCCAATCACGGGAGATTCCTTACTAACCAATCACTGTCATGCGTCTCGGCCAATCACAGTGCAGTTCGTTTCAGCCAATCAGGTTAGGGTATTACAAGAATGTTAATATATAACAGAAAGAAAGAAACAGATGATTTACAAGGTGACAATGCACAAAGGTTTGGATGACAATTGTTGGAAAAATGGTCCTAAATAAATAAACTCCAAAAAATGGACAATATTTGATTTTAAGGCTATGCCTGCCAGATGGAGGATATGATGATGGTCATCTTATAATCCTAGGCATACTGATTCAATTTACAAAACAGAACAACTTTTAACTAACATATTTTGCAATAAATTGGGAGATAAGACTCTTCTCTTATGAGCTTTCCTTACCTAAAAAACAGAATTAGGATTCCAGCCAACAACAGGAAGTTAATATTGTTTGATCTGAATCTAAATGGTCAAGTAAATATCCATATAGAGATATGCAGTGTGGTTTCTTGTGTAATTAATTAATTGTCAATTAGTTGATTCCTGGTGATAATGTGAACAAATGCTTGCTTTCTAAACCTGTCCCCAACAGTAACCACTAGCAATGCCAAGGTTGCCTGAGTAATCTCTTCAATCCTGTAGAGCAGGGGTCACCAACCTTTTGGACCTCAGGGACCACCAAACTCATAATTTTAAATCCCACGGACCACTAATATGAATTTTGACTGATGGTGTCTTGCTGACGTTAGTGGGAAAATTGGTCCCATATTCCAGAGCTGCAGTAGTCACAGGACTAGCCTTTTGGTCATCCTGGAGCAGTTGCTCCTCCACTCGGGTGCACAACCTGCCATGGACTGGAGGAGCTGCTCTGGGATGACCAAAAGGCTAGTCCTGTGACTATTGCAGCTCTGGAATATGGGACCAACTTTCTCACCAATGTCAGCAAGCCACCCCGGGGCAGATTTCCCTCCCCCGCCGGTGATCTTAGCTTCCAATTCCAGCTCGCATGGCTCTAATCAAGGTAATGTTTGCACTCGGCCAAAGCATGTGGGACAACAAGTGGGTGGGCCATGTGGGCAGCCTTGTGTTTCCATGCAACCTGGATTAATTGCTTTGGGGGGAGTGCTTTGGGGGGAGTGCTTTGGGGGGACATTTCTCTGTGGACCACCAAAATTTTCTCATGGACCACCAGTGGTCCCCCACACCCGGTTGGCGACCACTGCTGTGGAGGATTCGAATATTTTTACTACCGGTTCTGTGGGCATGGCTTAGTGGGCATGGCAGGGGAAGGATACTGTAAAATCTCCAGTCAGAGTTGGTATTTGCCGTTTCTCCAAACTACTCATAATTTCTGCTACTGGTTCTCCAGAACTGCTGAATATCACCTCTGCTGTACACAGCCATCTTATCTGTTATCTTCCCCCTTTTCTTTTCCCCTCAATCTGCTGTTTATTACTCAATGTAATTTTCACTGCAGCCAATTATAGTTTGGACTGAGGTTGCAGGCAGCTAGAATCGTCTCCTTTTATAATGTTTTTGCTTGCACAACATATATAAACACCACTTCAACAGACATGTATAAACACCACTTCAACAGACTGTCCTTCATGGTTCATTTTTTCATCGTCTCCAATGCCAACAGGAGCAAATGCCAGTTTTTACCATCCAAATCTGAAAAAGTGACTATGACAGAGTGAAAATACGAAGTCCCAGTCTTCACACTTGGTCATTTAAGATAAAAAGGAGGAAGGCCCCATTTGTTATAAGACTTGAAGACAGAAACCTATAGCTCCAGGGACCACTTTCCTCTGATCTCTACCACACAAAGGAATTGCAACATCTCTCTCCCCTGATATGTTGATCTGGGGCACAGGTGTCAAACTTGATCACGTCACATGACGTATTGGGACATTTTTTGCCTTTGGGGAGCTGGGGTGGGCGTGGCCTACATGTGATGCCTCCAGTCCATGGGCCATGAGTTTGACAAGCCTGATAGGGGAGTAGCAACTCAGCTGATTAACTTTTAACTTAAATGCTGCTGTGCTGCAGAGGAGATTCTACAAAAACAGATTTGAACTCTTACTTGAAATGTAGGGCAGGCAGGCAGGAAGTTTCCTGTTGTTGAGAACTCATTCCTTCCTCTCTGAGGGGGTATAAAGAGACCATTGTATCTTGTCACTGCTTTCCTCTGATGCAACTGAGTAGAAAAGGAGAGGTCTATCAGGAGATGTACCTACACTTCAGCCATTTTTGTTTGGTGCAACAGTGGGCTCACTCACTGAGGTGAAAAGGAGAACATGCAGTAAGGTCATAAGATGCTGCCCCTTTTTAGCTCTGATTCTTGGCTATTTGAACAGATCACAGATATTTAGAAAATCTATGTAAGAAAGTAGAAAATAGACTCCAAAGTGATGGCACATAATCAAACATTCTCTCATAATTTATAATTGTCCGGCTTGGTACAGCAGATAAACAGGACAACTACAGACTCCAACGGATAGTTAACACTGCAGAAAGAATAATTGCAACTACCCTGCCTTTCATAGAAAAACCTGCATATTGCACTGGTCAGAAGGAGGGCTGAGAAGATATCTGTAGACCCTTTACATCCTAGACATAAACTATTTCAATGGTTCCCCTTGGGATGGGACTATGGGGCATTGCAGGCCAAAACAACGAGACAAAGGGACAGTTTTTTCCCCTCAGGCCATCACTCTGCTGAATATTTAATTTTCATGATGCTATTTAATGACCATGGGTATTTACCCAAGCAGTATAGTTGTAGCATTGTTATTAATATTTTTATTATCCTTCTTACTCCTCACTCCTATTGATATTATGATGATGATTATTGTAATTCTGTTGCTTTGAATGTACACTGCTTCTGCACCAGAGACAAATTTCTTGAGTGTCTAATCACACCTGGTCAAATTAAATATTCCATTCTAAATATGCACTTTGTATATAGAGTGATGTTGCATATATCAATAGAGAGTGATGGTATCAAAACAGTGAGATAGAGAATATCACATTTAATCGCAATTTTAAAAAAAGCAGCACTCACACTCAACATAAAAAATACAGTATAACAAAGTGGATCAAATCATAATAAAACCAACTCACATTCAAGGAATCAGAATGCCCAAGCAAATAAGCATAATTTTATATAGTATTGGAAACTTCAGTGAGTGGCATCATTTACCAAACTTGACTGCAGTTAAAAAATACTAAGTAGACATAGGATAGGTTAATAACTGAATGGGAGACCAACAGGAAATCCCAGAAAAGATTTTTTTTTAAATAAAGCAATAAATTGCTGAAATAAAGCAATGGGAAATCATTTCCATATTATTGTGAAAAAAAACCCCAACATACAAGTGTATCCTCCTAGTCCCCAGGAGTTATAGAAGTAATTTCCCACTGCATCACTGTCCTGGCTTTCTGTGTGGCTGGAATAACAACTCACTTGAAAATACTTACCAATAAATAAATTAGGTTGCTTTCTCCAACCAGGTTTCCTCCAGACATGTTGGACTGTATTGATTGCAAACCAGTTTGGTCTAGTGGTTAAGGCACCAGGCTAGAAAGCAAGAGACCAGGAGTTCTAGTTCTGCCTTAGTCATGAAAGCCAGCTGGGTGACTTTGGGCTGCCCTCTCTCTCAATCCAACTCACCTCACAGGTTTTTTGTTGTGGGGAAAATACGAGGAGGAAAGAGTATTCTGTATGCTCACCACCTTGAGTTATTTATTTAAAAAAAAACAATAAAGGCAGCAGGTAAATAATAAATAAATAAATAAATAAATAAACAAACAAACAAACAAATAAATAAATAAATGAAATCAAGGCACAAATCATGGCTGATGGCAAGGGATGATAATTATGCTCTGATCCATCTGAAGGGGTGTCAGGTTGATGAAGGCAGTTATGTACCTACAGAGCTCTCTCTCATTCCTGGAAGATCAAAGTACTATATCTGTATTTCAGGTGACTTCATCTGTCTCAGGAGCTATTTCTTAATATTTTAATTTTAATTGAGTAGAACAAGGCTCTAACGATAAGCTAGGTTCAATAGCTACAGACTAAGCTGTCTGCCAGACAAGACAGCATGCCATCCAAAAAAGCATATTGGCTGACATAATCAAATGTACCTTAGTCTTTGAAGCATAAAACAAAAAAGGCATGGGGTTCGATTTTTAGAATGACTTCATTTTCACTGACGATAATACATTCTGCATCTAGTTTAAACTTACTGACATACTTCATGTTCCATTATAAATCAACCATATTGTACACAAAGCCAGATTATTTTTAAAGAGATATGCTTATTGCTTGCAGAACAAATAAAGACATAACTTCTCTTGTAAAAAGATGTTTCTACACTATGGTTATCCAGTACATGTATTTTTTCCATAAATCTTTGTAAGCATAGGAATTGATCAGACCTTCTTATGCTATATTTGACAGCAGCTGCCAATAACAATGTCAACAAACGTTTTAACAAGATTTGAAAGTATATATCAAATATTTTGTCAAACTTTGTGATGTTGAGGTTGTACTGGCAAAGTAAGGAGCGAAAATGAGACACAGCCCTGCCACTGAGAAATTTTGATTTAAGACATTTCTTAATTTGTGAATACATTTTGTGGCAATTAAAGCTGGAAAGAAGAAAGGTCTTCTTAAATTTATTTCATAAATCAAAATCCCGAAGCCCAACTAAATGGAAAGATTGATAGACGAATCCCTGAAATGGAGCTTCATAGCTCCTGAGTTTGAGTTGGCTGGGGTTATTTTCTTGATCAAACCTTCTTTCTGGACTTCGAGTGTCCACACTGCCCAATTCCTATTGGTATTGGAATGGAGTTTGTTTAATAGATCATTTTGTGTTTGTGGAGGCATTTGCAAAATGAAATATTGGAAAATCCTCCTTCTTATTTTATTTAACCAAGGAAGCAAAAATAAACATTGAAAAGCTGTGGATTCTGGTAAATAATGATGAACTCAAGAAACCATTTTTTAAAACAGGAACTAACATGATCCCTTCACTATTATAATTAAGGATGGTTCTTTCTGAAACTGAAATCTGCTTCATCTTTGCATCTGTTTTTATTGGAGCAGAAGCAGTCCTAAATTTTTTCTTCTCATGAACTAAGTCTTCAAGCCACTGCCCCCAGTTCATCTGGCTTCCTCTCTATCCCGAGTAAGGGATCAGCAAAAATAAGCCCAAGTTCTAACAAATCAAAAAAGCTCATTCAGTCAAAAGATTTCAGAAAGGAAGGATAACAGACCAAATATCATTATCCAGGCAATGAAACATCACCCAAAGAGGCAAGTCAGGATTCAGGATGCAAGAGAAACTTGTCAAGCCCACAGCTTTTAATCTGGGGTGTGTGTGTGTGCGTGTGTGTGTGTGTGTGTGTGTGTGATGAGAAATGGAAAGATATTCTCACAATGGAAGAATGGATAGAAAAAGTGATGGAGGGATAGCAAAACGAACTGTTTTAATTAAATAGAAGAATTTATTCAGTTTTACTAATTTCCACATGGAAATTACTTCTGGACTTTATCCTCCAAACAGGAAAAAAAAAATGAAATGTTGGTTTTGATGATTAGATTAACATTGATATAGAAATGGCTAGCGAGTATTAAATTCTGTGTATACTAAATACTATATGTACCGTATAAGTACCAAATACTGTATGTATTAACTATAATATGTACTAGTACTAAATATACTATGGTATGTACAAAATCCGGTATGTACTAACTACTGTAGGTACTAGAACTAAATACTGTAGATAAAACAAAAAAGTGGTGGTTGTATCTATATTTGGTATTCTAGTGCAGCAAAGAAAGTTGGAAATCACTGATTTTCTTTTCTTTCCCTTTTATTTTTCATTTCCTTCCCCCCCTTTACTTTTCCATATTGCTCATTATCTTTGTTTCTATTTGTATTTTAGTCTATAATACACTTTAATAATAAAAAATAAACTATAGATATTACTTTCAGCCATCAGCAACTTTTAGATAGCTTTGCATGAATATCTACAGCTATCTCACATTTAACTCGGCTGCTCTTCTTTAAGGCACGTTGAGCTACTCTTAAGAAAATGCCCAGCCAGACCATATGATATGATCCAATGTTTTCCATTCTGATTTCTGAAGAAATCCAGGTGGTATGGTGTGAAAAATGTGTGTGTATAATTTTTATTAAGAATTTTGAGGCATATTACATGTTTCTGATAAAAAGCAGCACATCAAAGGCATAAAGTCACATTACTATTTCTCTAGGACTTCAGGTGAGATCTTATTTTTATTACAGACATAGGTAAGGCAAATTTGATTAAAAATGAGCAATTTCACTTGATGTATTACATGTAGAGAGGAGCTTGGTGGCGCACTAGTTAGAATACAGTACTGCAGGCTACTTCTGCTGATTGACTGCTGCCAGCAGTTTGGCAGTTCAAATCTCACTGGGTCAAAGTTGACTCAGCCTTCCAAGGTTGGCAAAATGAAGACCCAGATTGTTGGGGACAATATACTGACTCTGTAAAACTGCTTAGAGATGGCTGTAAAGCATTGTGATGCTGTATATAAGTCTATTAATAATGCTATTGCTATGCTATTGCTATTGGTCATTATCCCTAGATAATGTTCCAGTGGTACACAAACCTGTAACATGCCAAGAGTTTTGTTTTGTAATCAAAACATTTGATGATGAAAAGTGGCTTTGCTTTGCAAATTTCTGGGAAAAAGAAGAGAAAGATAACAGATAGTGGGATGTAAAGACCACAGATATATGGCATCAAAGGCATTATTGGACTATCTTCAGAAGGAGATTGCTGGAGGAAGCTCAAAACATCAAGTATTTATTCTTGTAACAAAAGTTTCAAACCCTTTTCAACAGAAACTAGCTTTAAAAACAATGAAAACATGCAATTATTTAATTTATTTCTATATTTAAACATTTCCTCTTTCAGATCAAAATTTAAGAGCAAATTTTTAAGGTTCTGAGGAAAGCTCTACTGCTGGAAAATGTGGATGGAAAGAGCAAAAAGTAGATTGACTCATTTAAGGGTGATAAGACCATTATTTGAAGTCTTTTTCGTCCTCGTGTGCTAAAAGTGTGTGCGTGCATAATGCAATGTGTGCACAACCCCCCCCCCCGCTCCCCTGACATGCACGCACAACCCCCCGTATGTCGCAGATATCTGACAATCAGTTGACTGGTGGGAGGCGTGCACGCATGCTCAGTCAACCAAATCTGGGGCACCAGCTTGCATGCCAGCAAAATGGATATGCATGCCACTTCTGGCACGTGTGCCATAGGTTCGCCATCATGGTCCTAAGACATGGTTTGGGGTAGATTGACATGGAAAATATCTATGTGATTGCTTAGAGTTGACATTGACTTGATCTCACTTAATCAATTTATCAATCAATCTAGAGACTATCAGCTGCTCTTGATTCAGTCTCATTTTGCCTGACCATGCCATGCCAGCATGCTAAGGAAAATTCAGAACTTTTTCATACATTGATACCATCCAGGGGTGGGATCCCATTTTTTTTGCAACCGGTTCTGTGGGCGTGGCTTAGTTGGTGGGTGTGGCTTGGTGGTCATGTGTCTGGCTGGGTGTGGCCAACTCAACATCATTCACATTGAGGCATGCATCTCCTTGCCTGGCCTCTTGTGACTGTGGGGATGCTACAACAGTCGTAAGTGTGAAAAACAGTCATAAGTCACTTTTTTCAATGGTCACTCCACCCAAGCAAAGTACCAGCAAAGGAGAGGAAAAAACTCTAGAGACGTTCCTGAGATAGGAAGTCTAGTCCTGCCAAGAATGTCATTAGGGTTAAAGGAGAGGCAGTTTCTTGTCAGCAACACCAGAATGTTTCCTTCCTGCTTTGCTGACAGGATTAGGCCAGTAATTTATTCTAACAACCAGTTATCCGAACTGCTTAGAATGTCAACAACTAGTTTTAGTGAATAGGTGTGAACTGGTAGAATTCCACCCCTGATACCATCCATACTTGGAGGCAAATGTCTATTTGATTTAAGGTAACTGTAGGGATACTATGACCTACCTGATATTGCAAGATATGATTTACAACAACCCAAACCAAACTGATTAATATAAAGTTATGCTGAGAATTTCAATTCCTTAGTATCTTCAAAATTGGTTTCCCTATTCCTGATCTATGGATAAACTATGAATGGGTCATATTTTAATATAAATTGACAAACTATAACACAATTCAATTTATACACAACCATGGCCATTATTAGGTCTGTGAGACACTCAAAAATATGTTTGGCAGCATTTTAAAAATTCTTTATCATAGGTATTACCCTAAGGAGCTTCAGAACCAATCAGGAAATGTACAGCATTGCTGGGGTACTTAATCATGCCAAATTCCATCAGCAAGAAGAAGGACTTGTGCTGTGTAAAATGCCTAGCAATGCTATTGACTAAAGTATATCAGCTAATGTTTACAGGCATGATTCACCTTCCATATTTTAGTTTTTAGGAATGAATCTTAAGTAATTAAGTAATATCTTAAATATATACCAAAAAAAGCTATAGGCATTATGCCCTGAAATAATAACATCTAGTTCTAGCATTCATGCTCAGAACTCAACTCCTAGCATAAGACAAGATATTTATTTTACTTTTAAAAAATAGAGATCTCATTAAGACTGTGGCATGAAGGGCCAGAGTTCCCAGAAACCCCACTGCTTGTATTTACACAACACAAACAACCCAACCCTTCCTTTTTCCCTGCCAATAAACTCATCTTTGTGAGCCAGCAGGATGGCTGAATCTGTGCAACAAGGATGAAGGATGAATCTGCCACTGATGGTCACTTTTTTGGTCCTATTGATCTTCCTTTAGTCCTCCTTCATATTTTTTCCTCCAGAGGGAGGGAATTGCACAGGGCAGAAGCAAAACTGGAGTTTATATCATCAAAGATAGACACCCAGGTACTAAACTGCCCCTGACTGCCCCTTTTTCTCCAACACTGTGTGGTCCTGAGGAGGAGAAAAGTTAACCAAAAAGAAAGTGACGTGATTTCCTAGAGAGAGTCTATTTTAGGAAAGCCTTTCTAGGATATTATCTCTGCCTCAGGAGTGAAAAGAGTGACAGGGAGAATTTGATTGGCCTGGAGTTTTGTTTTGTTTTGTTTTGTTTTTGCAGCCAAATTTAAGAACTTCAGGGATGGTTAAGTAGATAATTTGTATGAGTTAGAGAGTTTGCACAATATGCTTTTCTCCTTTCCCTTGTCCTGTAAAATGTCTGTTCAAATAGTATATATGAGGATTGATCATAAAGTGTTTTTTCATCACTATCCTAAGCATAAGTGATTGTTAAACGAGGCCGTTGCTAAACAAGGACTGCCTGTAAACTTATAACACATATTTTTGGTGACAAAAGCATAATTTAGAAAGATGGGCCTTCAACTTTCTATCTTCAGAACTATGACAATTTTGCAGAAATCATACAAGAGGTTTGCTGACTGCATGATTCAGAAAGTTGTTTTCTAGGGAGCTTATAACTGAAGGAAGTGCTGGAATGAGATTTCAGGCATCTCTAGATTTTTATGCCTCCAACTTCTGTTACCTTAAAATATTTGCAAAAATGTAATAAACAAATCAGTAAATAGAATCCAGAATTCTTAAAAGTTTATTTTTTTGCAACGAAAATGTTCCATATTAACATACTTCAAATAGCCTATTCCTATTGGTTCACTAACACTGAAAGCTGATTGGTGCTCTACTCGCGCTGTATTGGCCAAGATAGCTGCCTATGATTGGCCATCTCAGACAGCGGAGTATCAAGGCAGCCGTCATTGGCCAGGAAGCCGCAGCAGCCTCTCTATAAAAAGGGTTGCCTGAGGCTCCTGGTTCAGATGGAGTTTCAGAACTAAATAAAAGAGCTGAAGTTTACACTGGTCTCTGGTTCATTCTTTGCGAACACAACACTGGTGAAGAGGGTGGGATACTGGGGAGGAGACCAGCGTGCACGTTGGCAACGAGAACCAAGCAACGAAATGGCCGGAACCAACTCGCCCACCCGCCACCATTCAATCCAGCAACAGAGGACTGGGAATCTACTATCTCGATAGATAGTCTTCCAGTTCCTGGAAATAGCAACGAACTTGTCAAGACATCTTCACTACAACACCGAAAAACACAAGGTACGGCTTCCTATGCACCTGTGCGGGAGCCCCTCAAGATGCAACACTTCAGGCTAAAACCAGACGATTGTTGGAGCCAGATGCACAGTAGAGCCAGATACATGGCAGCGAATTCATGAAGGCGCTCACTTACAGCCCACATCGCCGTTCCCCGCTTATTCGGAGAGCACAGTCTACAAACCGGGGACAATGAGCAGAGAGGTAGAGCCGCTACCGCATCATCAGCTCTAGCAGCACTAGGCTTGGAGGGCACCTAGTGGATAGTTCCTTAAATCAATATTGACGCTCTGGCTAGTGGATTGCGTTCCTCGGCTGAGGAGACTTCACACACAAGCAGCCACTGCACTATACGCAACCCGAAAGCAAATACGAGCTATTACAGTCACTTGAGCTATTGACTGTACGGCTCGGCAGCTGAACGCAGCTAAAAAAATCAGCAGCCCAAAATGCCAACAAATGAATGCACAACATCCAGATAACACCGACCGAAACTAAGCAAAGTACAGAGAAAAAGGCAGAGAGCATCCTCACACTATATACACACACAACTCCGCTGAGATATGGAATGGTATGCGATAGATCTGATCGCTGGATCGCAATGACGAGGAGATCCATAGACTCCAGGCTGACCAACGATAGATCGCGGAAAACAAGCGTCGTCGTCTTGGGTGTTCCAGAATGCGCCGCGCGTTGCGGAGGGACCTACCCCAACCGTGCGGTTCGCTCTCGCATAGTATGTTGGCCCGGCTACTGCGAGCAGACGGGTCACATTGCAGAGTATGCCAAAAACAGTAAGACGTTGCAAGCCACTCGAATGCATAGTGGCACAAACCACACACCAAGAATAAAGAGAGACCAAATCGTGTGAGCCGGGTGAGGGGAGTCGTGAAAAGCAATAGGACAAGTTGGCTAAACGAGAACTACAGGAAAAAGAAGAAAACACACCAACCATTTACTCCATCCCAGTCATTCAAACGAACACCCCATGGCCCAAAAAGGTGCACATGGGAGTCGAAGACACGATGAGCGGTGTCCAGATCGGTGGATGGTAGACGATTACATCGATATCATCGCATGGCTCGTCGGAATACATTAAAACGACAACCCATAGTACCGCTTCCGTTGGCAGAACTGACAACTGACGCCCAATACTCAAACACTACACTAGCCCCAAACACGAATACTCGGGAAGAAAATTACGCGTAGTCGACCGGACTTCAATCACCCTCCTCAGAGTATACACAGAAAATTACTGCTTTCTAAAGCCACTCAGTTAGGACTACAAACCAGCGGCCTTGTTGAACTCTGAGTGGTAAACCTCTGGGTAATCAGATGACTGCCGACGCATAACGAGCATCGTGAGCCGAGACAGACGGGGGGAAGAACCCTCTGAGGGAGTTCCAGGATGGATTTCTATCAATGAGAAATAGGCCAAGACAGGGTCCCTATGACTTTAATTTAATCTGACAATAGCTCCTTATTAGGCTAAAAAGCGAGGCGGTTCCACCTCTACGCAATTTACTATTAACCGTATAGATTGATCAGGAGCTTAACAAGCCATAGACAAAGGCATCTTGGAACCAATTGGAACCACGCTAAATAGGGAAACTCCAATCAGTAACCCAATTAGCCAGATTGTTGTGCTGCTGAGGAATGATCGTAGCCGTACACAAGGTCTCATCTCTAACTCATGCAGATACAGCAAAGCGCGTATCCTGTTCAGTTGGTGCAACACCTACCATACTCATTGGGAGATGGCAGGTTTTCACAAAGCTCAACCTTGCACAAGCATACCAACAATTGTCAGTCGACCCCGAAACAGCAGAGATGGCAACAAACGAATCGGTGAGCTCTGAGGAAGCCTTCAAAAGCAAAAGACTGAATTTGGAATCAGCCGTGGGCCCAGGGGTATTCCAAAGCGCTAATGGAGCGTTTGTTACAGGGATAAAAGGAGTAGTCCCATATTTTGATGATGTCTGTGTCAGCCAGCGATGGTGAGACCAACTAGAAGCCCTCTCAGAATAGTGTTTACAAAGGGTTACAAAAAGGGTGGACTCAAAGTCCAAGAAAAAGAAAATGACAAAAGTTGCCAAGAATTAGCACTGACCTTCAAAAATGAGGTCCTTGTTGCGGTATCCTAGATCGATTAAAGGGGCAGAAAATATTTTGTTACTTTGATTAATGGCATTCCGCACTCCCACAGATAAAATATTAAGAGACAATATACAAAGGTAAGTGAGTGGCTCGAACCATATGAAAAACCAAAGTAAGAAATGTGCAGGCATTACCTTTAAGGGAGGAGCTTATCAAATTTCTTTACACGTTGGTTCTGTCCATAAGGAACCGTCGGCGATAAGAGGGCAACCGACAGGCCCAAGGACCACCTAGCATAGAAGCTATTGGGACCATAGGCAGGCCACGCTGGCCTGGGACAATGTGATAGAGATAGGCGTTTCAGAAAATAAAAGAGCTGTAATAGAGCGAATCTGATTCTGTATTAACCACAATTAGCACGCCGATTGGTCTACTACCATGACTAAGTCAACCTGTGACGACATTTCATCGCATTCGGCCCATCGGAGCCGTTACTTTAGCCACCATTCTGTTCTGATGGGAAAAGAGAAGTCACCACTCTGATCGCATTCTACTAACCAAAACATATCCAAAACAGAACGGAATAGCTACCGAAGCTCAATGTGGACAAAAGAGAAGTCAAAGTTATCAGACACATATCCTGGTATTCAAACGTCCATTACCATACCCTTAACGGATAGGACTTTACACTTTATTACAGACTACAAAACCCCTAATTAGGGAATAAATTAGCAAAAGGGGTAACAGGGCCACCCCAAAACATTAACCCTTTAATTCCACAATATGTTAATGACAAGATGGGTCCGCGTTGCCTTGACAGTCCTGGCCTTACAATTTCAAACTGGAGTGTCACTGACCAGAGCAAAAGACATTTCCAAAATGCCGATGTGCTTAGGCCTGTAGCCTCCTCCTAAACAGATACTAGGGACTGATCTTATATGGCCACCAACGAACATCCAAACCCTACAGATTGAGACACTATCAAACCTATCCATAGGCACTTCAGCTGGACATTGCGTAAGAGACAACGACAAGAGACAAAACTTTGTCACAGTGTTTTAAGAAGCTGGGGTAGGAAAAGGGTAGCCAGAAAATGAGACACACGTTAAAATTTAAACCATTCAAAACAGGCGATAACTGATACTGTCATGTAAAAGAAAAAAAAAAAAAAAAAAAAAAAGTAAAAAAAAAAAAAAAAAAAAAAAAAAAAAAAAAAAAAAAAATAAAAAAAAAAAAAATAAAAAAAAAAAAAATGGTTGCATTCTATGTGTGGGGATTGGAAAGCTGTCTGCGATATTAAAGAAAGCAGGTAATAACCGAACCGTGACAAGGAGCAGCAGTACTTGAAGAAGGATACATGAGGACACCCGGGCATTGTACCGACATGTAAATCCTCTGCCAGGACGCTTCATGCTATGTGGCCAGGAGATGGTATAAGGTATTGGGAAATGGGTAGAAACCTGCGGAAAATGCCAAAGATCCCGACCTGCACCCCCTTCAGCACCTATACTAGACTGGGAAAAACCGAGGGGCCCCTGGTTCAGAATTCACATAGCGAACACTACAGAAAAGATCTTTGCCTCATACAAGAGATTCCTTTCAATGTCTCTATTGGAATATATAGCTGAGTTAACAAATTCACAGCCACACCAGTCCTCAAAGGACACAAAGATAGCATTCTCTGCAGTAGCAGAACTCAGGCAAACTATGTGAATCGTAGTTTAAGAAGCCAAGTGAGCTATCAGCTGTTAACACTCACAGGAACAGAGGATGGGGCAAACAATTTGCCCCGCCACACAAGTGATGGAATCACTAATATTGTCTCCCATATTTTGATTAATTGTGTATTAATCTCATGTAAGGCACCCTGGGTTCCAATCAGCAATTCAAACTGATGCAATTTTGCTGTTGGAAAAATAAACTTGAGATTTTAAAAAAATGTGATTAGTTTATGCTTAATAGGGGATGATTTTCTAAATCTACCAGGAGATGACATAAGTTTATGGTCCTGCTTCGATAGGCATATGCAATTTATTCCATTAAAGAAGACACACCTGAGTGGATATGTTCATCTTTTACGAGGAGTGGTTGTTCAGAGTAACAGTTTTGTAGCTGTTGGATCAGCTGCTTAGCCAAATCTTTTTGGCACTGAGTGCCCAAACTGGAACATGCATGCATATTTGGGAATACTTAACAGTGCACATATGCCTGTTTTCAGTCCGTTTTTGGCCTGAAAAGGGCCTGAAAAATGGCCTATTGTTTGGCCACTTTGGTGACTATTTTCAGGCCGCAGACCAAAAAATGGCCTATTTAGGGGGCATTTCTTGGTTCATTTCTGGCTGTTTTGAGGGGTGTTTTCAGGCCATTTTTTGGGCCTGAAAACAGCCAGAAAACAGACCCAAAATGATCCAAAGTACAGCCTGTTTTTTGGGCCATTTTCTGGCACTCCAACACCCATGAAGACCAGCTGGCCAGCCAGAAACCAGAAGAGCAGCCAGCATTGGTGCGCATGCCCACTGAGGAGGTTCTGTGTGCCACCTTTGGCACATATGCCATAGGTTCGCATTATGGAGCTAAGCCAAGTTCCTAACAAAATGTTTATGGACATCAATATTAGGATCACTAGGCTGCAAACATCCAAATATCCAGAACGCAATAAGGCATTTTTTGTAGATTTTATTTCATTTTGTTGTTCTTGGGGGTAGGGAATACAGGCAGTCCTCGATTTACAACCACAATTGAGCCCAAATTTTCTGTTGATAAGTGAGTCACTTGTTAAATGAGTTTTGACCCATTATGTGACTTTTCTTGCCACATTTGATAAGTGAACCACTGCATTCGATAAGTTAATAACCTGGTTACAAAGTGAATCTGGCTTCCCCATTGACTTTGCTTGTCAGAAGGTCACAAAGGGGGATCACATGACCCTGGGACACAGCAAAGGTCATAAATATGAGCTTGCTGCTAAGCACCTGAATTTTGATGGGGATGCTGCAAAGATTATAACTGTGAAAAGTGGTCATAGGTCACTTTTTTCAGTGCCGTTGTAACTTTGAACAGTCACTAAGTGATCACCTGCTTTGGCCAATGCTACACTGCTTTTAACTCCCTTTTAAATCTGTTTGGGCTGGTGTGGTAGCAGAACCATGTTGTATGCAATACTATCAAAGGCAAATCTAGGAGACAAGGAAGTCTATGTCTGCAAGGAAATATAAATAGAAAGCATTTTGCCCAGATTTCTGCTGAGGAATGAAGCAAAGCCACCTTGGAGGTAAAATAAATGAATGGAGGCAAGAAACAGAGTACCTATTCATGTCTATACATTGATGTCTGTACATAGAGGAGTAATGTTATACGTGAGAGACAAGATCGACCAAATTCTTGGCCTAGGAGATCGACCAAATTCTTGGCCTGCTGCCGTCAAATTATCTGTCACAGCACATCTGTAGGTTGATTCATAAATACAAACTTGAACTTAATCTGCCTTGATGTTACCCTAACCAATCAGACAGACAAGACCACACCTGAAGGGCCTGAAGGATTGTTCTTTTTACTGGAGCTGTTTTTAAATATTCAGAAATCGGAACCTTGAACAACTTTAGTTATGTGGATATCAGCTTTGTATCGATTTGCCATATCTTGACTGCAAAAATTAGTGGGACTATTAAGTAGTGGCAAAGAAGTTATTGCTGTCCCATTCTTGAGACGGGGCAACCGGTCAGAGTGGGTAAGACCAGAGTTAGAATTTTGGATGGTTTAAGTCAGGTACGGGACAAAAATATTCTGTCTCACCTTTCTTTTCCAAAAGACAAAAGAGTACAAACACAAACAGGGAAGCTGGCTTGGACTTCACAGAATTTAGTCTTTGTCCCATACAAAGTTCCAGCCGACAACACACCCACTTTTATTCCCTGTGGG